>CM076583.1:342372673-342477660 GCA_034641835.2 Pinus albicaulis
AGAGTATGGGCTGATTTTCTCCCATACTTTGCATGATGTGGCAGGAGTAGGTTATGGCACTATCATGGTGCAAAGGTACTACTCCTTAGCCTTGGAGGATCAGGAGGTACTTCCACATTGGAAGGAATATCCCATATATAGCAGCATTATGGTAGATGACTTCACTAGAAAATTTGGCGGAAATTCCGACGGCCAATTCGTCGCTATTCCGACACATAGTCGTCGCAAGAGCGATAGTTCGAGGGTGGGAAAAACGTGGTTTACCATACCGTCGCAGTTCTGACGCAATTAAAAAGTGTCGCACTATCGACACTTTTTCCGTCGCTTCCAAACAAGCGTCACTCTTCCGACGTTTCCCAATCCGTCGCACTTCCGACCTTTGTAAACTGTCGCACTTTCGACGAAATGTGGTCCGACGTTTTGAACGTCGCTCTTCCGACGTTTGTAAACTGTCACAATTACGACGAAATGTGGTCCGACGTTTTGAACGTCGCTCTTCTGACTTTTGTAAACTGTCGCAATTCCGACGCAATGTGGTCCGACGTTTTGGACGTCGCTCTTCCGACATTTGTGAACTATCGCAATTCCGACGAAATGTGGTCCAACGTTTTGAACGTCGCTCGGCCGACGTTTTTATACTGTCTCTCTTCCGACTTTTTTAATCTGTCGCAATTCCGACACTTACAAGGCGTCGGTATAGCGACGGCGGGTTCAATTTTTTTAAAAAAAAAAAATGAAACTTTAAAAGAGGAAAAACATTGTTTTGAATATATTATATGAAGTAAAACAGTCCATGAAGTCATTACATTTTCACATCTGAAGATTGGAACCCAAATATCCATCCAGAAAAGTGGAAGTCCCACCAGAGACAGTGATAGAAAAATACCCCATGTCACATACAGGGACTTGATATAAAACCCAGTAACGGTCCACATGGAGATTATCGACAATTTGAGAAAGCATCCAAATATGCCCGAGGCATCTATAAGAAAGTGAAATAGTAGTATGTAGAATAGTAAAGCAACAGATAGAGTACCGATGTTCATTGTTCCAAATACAAAATTAAAGTACCCAAAATCCTGCAACAGAGAAAAACGCTAATCATGTGAGGAGTGTGATATGTCCAAAATATAAAAAGACCATCAGACCATATCAATAAACCAGCAACATAGACCAGCATCGCTAGTTTTGAAGGCAGAGTGATAAACATTAATCATTTTTTTTCAAAAGAGAAAAAACGTTGTTTTGAATATATTATATGAAGTAAAACAGTCCATGAAGTCATTAAATTTTCACATCTGAAGATTGGAACCCAAATATCCATCCAGAAAAGTGGAAGTCCCACCCCAGACAATGATAGAAAAATACCCCATGTCACATACAGGGACATGATATAAAACCCGGTAACGGTCCACATGGAGATTATCGACAATTTGAGAAAGCATCCAAATATTCCCGAGGCATCTATAAGAAAGTGAAATAGCAGTATGTAGAATAGTAAAGCAACAGATAGAGTACCGATGTCCATTGTTCCAAATACAAATTAAAGTACCCAAAACCCTGCAACAGAAAAAAACGCTAATCATGTGAGGAGTGTGATATGTCCAAAATATAAAAAGACCATCAGACCATATCAATAAACCAGCAACATAGACCAGCATCGCTAGTTTTGAAGGCAGAGTGATAAACATTAATCATTTTTTTTTCACAAGAAAAAAAACGTTGTTTTGAATATATTATATGAAGTAAAACAGTCCATGAAGTCATTACATTTTCACATCTGAAGATTGGAACCCAAATATCCATCCAGAAAAGTGGAAGTCCCACCCCAGACAAGGATAGAAAAATACCCCATGTCACATACAGGGACATGATATAAAACCCAGTAACGGTCCACATGGAGATTATCGACAATCTGAGAAAGCATCCAAATATGGCCGAGGCATCTATAAGAAAGTGAAATAGCAGTATGTAGAATAGTAAAGCAACAGATAGAGTACCGACGTCCATTGTTCCAAATACAAATTAAAGTACCCAAAATCCTGCAACAGAGAAAAACGCTAATCATGTGAGGAGTGTTATATGTCCAAAATATAAAAAGACAATCGGACCATATCAATAAACCAGCAACATAGACCAGCATCGCTAGTTTTGAAGGCAGAGTGATAAACATTAATCATTTTTTTTTTCACAAGAGAAAAAAATGCTATTTTGAATATATTATATGAAGTAAAATAGTCCATGAAGTCATTACATTTTCACATCTAAAGATCGGAACCCAAATATCCATCCAGAAAAGTGGAAGTCCTAAGTAAAATACCCATGAAGTCATTACATTTTCACATCCGAAGATTGGAACCCAAATATCCATCCGTAAAAGTGGAAGTCCCACCCGTACAATGATAGAAAAATACCCCATGTCACATACAGGGACATGATATAAAACCAAGTAACGGTCCACATGGAGATTATCAACAATCTGAGAAAGCATCCAAATATGCCCGAGGCATCTATAAGAAAGTGAAATAGTAGTATGTAGAATAGTAAAGCAACAGATAGAGTACCGATGTCCATTGTTCCAAATACAAATTAAAGTACCCAAAATCCTTGAAAAGAGAAAAACGCTAATCATGTGAGGAGTGTGATAACCATCTGCAGAAACCCAGGCTCGCTTGTAAGATCAGGCTCGCTTGATTCCAAAATTGGTAACCATATGTTGCATCCGAGATGTAAGGTTCAAGCTCGCTTGTTTCCATTATTAGCCCGCTACAGCATCCACCCTGTTCATAGCAAAAAGGTTCCTATAGATATACAGAGAAAGTATAATACGTAGACCATATAAACATGGCTCTGCATTTCAAAAACCAGGTTTAAAATAGAAACAGAGCAACATTTTATTTTCTAAGTAAAGTTAATCTATTAATAGTGGGAATAAAATTACACCGAAGTCAAAATCATTGCCCAGACTCATGGCAAATTTGTCATCAAAAAATCAAAAAATTAAGAAGACCGCCCTCATACGGGGAAACCAATATTGAATGTTTAATTTACAGAATTCAAAAATATTACAAAGGTCCAACACAGTAAAATAATCTAAAAGCAGCCCAATTAAGTGGGCCGCGAAGCAAGAAAAACAAATTAACCAAACTACTCCTCCGTCTCCTCGACGATTCGGCACCATCCTTCGGAAGGTCCAGGATCGCTAGGTGCTACCTCCACATTCATGCCACGGCTCCCCTCCTGAAGGCCCGAATGCTGGCCGGATTTTTCCAAGCTTAGACCCGCCGGACGGGTGCATTCTTCCTCCATTTGGGCCTCCTCGCGGAAAACCACAGTGACTGAAGTTGTAATTCGTGGGCGGTTGAGAGAGAAATTAAAGGAAAATTGCGCAGTGCGCGTCGTGGGAGAAGGTGAACTAGCGGTGGGGAAACGAGGAGCAGGGGAATCCATACGGTGGCCAGATCCTACAACCTGACCCCACCCACTCCTAGTATTTAGATAGCGACCTGCGTAATAATCACTGGACTGGCCGGAAGACAACTCAGTTGAGGGGCTGGAGGGAGCGCGCAAGGTTTGACCTCTAGTGCTCCCCCTGTGGCAATGCATCCTTTGACGCACGCGAGGCATGGGTGCAGTCTCACTAGCAGTGGGCACAAGAGGAGACGGAGATGCATAATTCCAAGAAATAGAGGAAGACAGACAAGGACCAGACCGAGAGAAATGCAGATATGTAGCAAGGTCTACGCAGCAGTTCAGCTGGCCACTTCTCCTTCTCGTCACAGTGAGCAGGCAGTGTAACCCAGCAACCGGCTCGTCTGAAAAACCATAGAGAAATTCCATTTTATCAACCCAACTGCAATGCAATCGAAGGATGCCCGTCATAATTAATCTCTGATCATTAATGAGAGCCGAAGGCTGGATCATATTGGAGCATGCGGAATCACTAACAGGAGTGGAGGTCCGATCTTGAACAGTGTTAAAACTTAATGCGATTAGATGTGAAAACCTTGGAACTTAATTGAACAACGTTAAAACTTAATGTGATTGATATGAAATCACCACATCCATGTCCCATCGCCTTAAACGCCATCGAATGCACCCGCAGCCGGGAGCAGGGCAAGTTCTGATTGAGGACACGTGGCAGAAATTGATTGGAGCGGATCTTTGTTTGGGCCGCTCGCGCAGTGGAAATCCGGACCCGAAAAATATTAGGGCGAATTTGATAAGAAATTCGCGTCACAACTTCCCTCCGTACGCCAGCCCAACTTCGGACCCGAAAAAGATTAGGGCGGAATTCATTTGGTTTTCGCGTCACAAAATTGGCCGACGTCAGCAGGCTATTTTGGAACGTGAATTTGGTTTGAATTATGGTTTATCATCGTTTGAAGTCCGGCGGGCTCGACTTAAGAACAATTTTGTTTGATCCCATCTTATAAAATTTGTGTTGGTTTTCTTTGATAATACACATATTTATAATAAATCATGGGAATACCACACTAAACATGTGGAAAAGTTATATAAATTATTGAGAACAAACATTTTTATGTAAAAATATCCAAATGTGCTTTTGGGAAATAAGAATTCGAGTATTTGGTTCATATTGTTTTAAAGGAAGGAGTGAAGTTGGAGCCTCAAAAGATGCAAGCTATTACAAAATGACCTATTCCTAAGAAAATCAAGGTTCTTAGAATATTTTTTAGACTTACATGATCAATATGATGATAATTATGATAATTTCACAAAACAATCACTAGCTATTTTGAGGGATGAGATATTAGAACTTCAGCTTGATGAGGATTTTTTAAGAGCTTTATTTCTTCTTTTGAAATCAAGAAAATATTCTCCCAAACTGAAAATATGTGTTCTTGAGGTAATTTCTGAAAATTATGAAAATGAAATTAAACTTTTGCATTCTCAAATTCAGTCATACAATTTCCGAAATCCTAATGAATTCTTTGAAAATCTTCCTTCTCCTAAGCAAGAGGAAATTGTACTATCTTTTGACTTGCATATTGAGGATGATTATTCTTTCAAACACAAGACAGAAGAAATAGTTTCAAGGCTTAATATTCAAAATACAACTGAGCAACCAGTCAATGAAGGCCTATAAGTAAATAACATACATCATACTTTTATTGATCCTATATCAGATTATATGGAGAATATTTTTAGCCCAAATCTGCAAACATGTTTTCTCTATAAGGATCAAATACATCAAAAGTGGCCTTTACACATCATATCATTTATTATAAAGGCACATGATCATAATATACTTCCAATTTTGATCACAAGCAATCAAGTTATCCATTTATTGTTACAGCTACTTGATTGGCTTCATTAGCATTTTTGTATTACCTGATTCAATAAGATTTTTAGTAGATTGAGTAGGTAGATGAGTGCCAATAAGCTCGGAATTTTGAGCATTTTTTTTTTAGTTTTCAATTTTCAGCTAGTTTTTCATTAAGTTGGTTTGAAAACTTTTGTGTGTTGTTTTAGTTTCAGATCAGATTTCAGTTTGCAGAAGACAGAAGACATTTACAGGTTCACCAAGGTCAATGGATGAGGACAACTGACCTGCTGTTCTTGACTTTTCACCAGAAAAATCTATCCCCAAGTGGAGCCAGTGTTAGACTCCTATACCAATAGGTGTCATATTTCATGATTGACTTGATGGGCTATGTAATATGTTCATACCTTTTCTTGTTGCAAAGGTTTTCCATATTATCAAAAAATCAAAAAAAAATCAAAAATGTAAAGAGGGTATACCCTAAAAGAAAAATCAAAGGGTAAAAAGAATAAAAATGGAAAAAAAAGTTAAAGAAAATGAACCCCACCAAAAGAAAGGACAAGGAAAGTGTGCAAGTCTAAATGCCACTACTTTTTTCTCTTATGTAATAAATAAAATTGTGTGCAACTTGTATCCTATGCCACAATTTATGAATAGTCAAACAATTTAAGCTTGGCTATTTCATCTTTCAATTTCATGTTTTAGAGATAGAGAATAAAATCTGACCAAACTGTTTAATCTTGGCAGATAAGTAGATAGGTAGAGTAAATAAAAGGAGCTCAATAGCTTAATATGAGCCCTTGGATGTAATAAGGTTAGACTTAGATAGATTTCTACATGTAAAAGAAAAGAAAGTGTGATAAGGGTTTGCCAGTCTAAGTGCACCCTAATAAAGAATAAAAAATGGTAGAGTAAAGTAGGTAGGGTAGGTAGATGATGTTGCAGAATTGCATGTGATGGACAATGACTCTAAATGTGTTAATATTTACTTTCATCACAAAGTGCAAAGTCAGACACTATACTGGAAGAAATTCAAAGCAAAGCAAAGTCAAAGTTATTAACTTCCCTTCTCATCTTCCCCTAAATATTTCACTAATTTCCCCTAAGTACTAAGGTATTTGAAAATTAGAGGGGCTCAAGGCATTTCCTTGAATTTTGGAGGGACCGGACCCTCGGCCCAATAATTGGAAAAGCCTAAGTACTTGAAGTCATTATTCATAACATTCACTCATTTCTAAACATCTTTTCCTAAGTAAAATCCCATTTTACTTAGGAAAATTATGCATTATTTCATAAAAAACCCTCAAAATCACATTTTATTCCAAGTCTAAGTGATGAAGTGATTATAATGCAATTTGCTTTTAAATCTTCACTTTCTTAGTTATATTAATGTATTTTGAGTTTACATTGTCCCCTTGTCATATTAACATTGATTTTATGTATTAAATCCTTACAAAAATAACCTTCTCCTATTATATATAGCTCCTTTTTATATAATATCCCCAAAAACCCATTAATAAATTTTAGCCAAAGTTATTTATTCCCACATGTTTAAATAAAAAACCCACTTTATGCCCCCTTTCGCTAAATATATCGTAATATTAAATTCCGCCCCCTATGGTAATTAGATTAATCTGATTTAATTATCATATAATAAAAGTATATTGAAAAAATAATTAAAACATGTTTTATTACGTGTTTTAATACAAAAATAATTCTTCCCCTGTGTATTTTAATCCCTCGACTCCCTTTCCCAAGGTTAAAACTATAAACCCTTTGTAAAATCCCCAATACCTCCCTTAACCGCTAACCTTGGTTAAATCATTTCCCGATCACTTTCCTGCGTTTTTATAAACAAATTGATTAATCCTCACGATTAATTAACTCCGCCAATCAGATTCCCCCCGATGAGATTAATTAACGTTTAATTGCGTCGGGCCCTCCATATTAAATCCAGAGTTGTCTACCCAGGCAACGAAATAGCCCGGATGACAGTTTCTTGCCGGAATCTGGGCAACTAAAATTCAAGAAATCAGGTAGTTGGAGTGTTTGGAATCCATTTTTGACAGTGGAAATGGATTCAGCATTACCAAAAACCCTTAGGGCACTCAAAATACTAAAGTTTAACAACTGTAAACATGATTCTGATAAAATATTTGCCGGATTTTTTAAAAATCCTTGCCGGATTCTGGGCCAAAACGTTGCCTGGGAAGACTACGGCTATTAAATCCCCGTCACTTCCACGTCCCCATCATCGTTCGATCAACCCATCTGAGATAAACAGTTATTAATGATATCGCTAGCCATCCGCGTCCGAACAATAACGCGCGATGGCCCGGCGGTTTTCAAACAGTGCCATGCCATGCGTCAATCATTCTATGGAATCGCTCGCCCTCCGCCCAAAACCACTTTTCCCCAAAAGCAGTGCAATGGAAACCGCTTACCGCTTGCCTCCCGTGACTCATCCTCCGTACCTGCTGACGTCATCCATTAAATAAATAAATAAAAACCCCGTCACCCTTTGGACTTTGTGAATAAAACAATTTTTCCCGCGTCATTTTCATTATTCTGTGAACAACCAAAGTCTCATGCAGAGAATTTCAAAAACAAACTGTCAAGCGCCATCAACTGTATTTTGCTGAAGACAATTGCATACCAGTAATCCAGAGTTCGTACGCCATAGCCTGTACCTGTTTAATCACTGTTCATCTCCCAAAAAATAGGTATTTACCCCAATTCCCATTAAAACTCTGTGAAATCCTAGCTTTTGTTTTAAATTCCGCACGAAAGACAGAAACAGAGTTCAATTTGGTCTTGTTCAATCCCCAGAATTGTAAATTGCATTCCCAAAACTTGTAATTGTGTTTGTTCTTCACAAAAACCCGAAATTCATTTTTGAATCCACAAGAACCAGAAATGGAGGTTCCAGTGGCTCTGAACGTCGCACCTTTGAATGCCCCTCACAGAGATTTAGACTATCTGCCCCTAGCAGATAGATATTTTCAAATTAAAGACCTCGTTCTTAGTGATAATCCTCTTCGAACCTTTTGCCACTGCAGATATAACTTTATAAATGGTTCTGATATTATTGGATTATGGGAATCCAATCTCCCCATGTATCTTCTCCCCTCAGTCCATATTTTTCCTGAGTTAATTCATTATTGCCATGCAAACTATGACCCCAATCAAAGAGCAGTTTTGTCCCTGAGTCAGAACATCCTTTTCCCAATCACTACTCAGTCGATAAATGAAATGTTGCAATTTCAACTTGGTCAAGCCCTCACTCCCCTGTCCATGGGAGAATTACTTGAAAATTCTGCCAATTTGTCCCATGAAGAGTTAAATCGCATTTGTCAAACCTTCATGTTACCAGAGCATCAGCCCAAAGGCCCTCCCCCCTATGGTTATACTTTTTTCACTGATGTGGGCAGGCTTATTCTAAATATGATATCCTTTATCATGGGTTTCAATACTAGTGAATATGTTGATCAATTAACCCTAGTATTGTTGTCTATATTTACCCCTAGACAGTCCCTGCTGTCAAGTATGATTTTGCATCCTACATTGCTGATAAAATCCATGATCAGTTCATGAGATTTGAGAATGAAAAAGTGTTCAAATATTCTTCTGTTATATATCATCTCATGATTTATTACCAATCAGAAAGTTTCCCTTTCCATGTTCAGAAACTTGATGCCAAAGGAAATCCTAGGTCTGTGATATTTTGGTCCGCCATCACCCATAATTCCTCTAATTCTCCTTACTCCTATAATGATTTTATTGACCTATTTGTACACCCTGCAACCACTTTGTTAACAGGAGTTTCCCCTCCTAGAGTCAATAATGAAATCAAGAAAATTCTACAGCTCTCAAAACAATATAGGGTAGGTGACTGGTACTTGTATCAAAATCACACTGAGATCAGAATATATGGATGTGAATTGTGCCCATTCAAGTTTCCCAAATATGTCCCCATGAGACTCTTTGCACTAGAGTATTTCAGGCAGATGATTAACTCAGATATAGTTCATTTCTGCAATGCAAATAAAAAGGCTCAACTCAGGATCAAAAGTCAATTAGGTCCCTTTGTTTGTAACTCTAGAGATGTTGGAAAGGAAGCAGAAAGAATCTTAGAAGAATATCTCAGATTACAAAAAAGTTTTTACTAGGTGCCTTATGACCCAAATAGCTTTATCTGTGATAGAAGAATGAAAAATAAACTATCACCATACATTCATCACAAAATTCCAGAAATTGAACAATATGCCAATATGGATGAATGGATGGAAGGAACATTGGTAGAACATGATAGTGAGTAGGTCAATGTTGAAAATGTAATGAAATACCTTGAGAAAATACTTGACCTAGACTCTTTTGGACAGGTGCAGATACCAGGTATTGGTCCTTCTTCTGCAGGGACTTCTCAGCAAAATTTACAGGAGATCAGTGCATTGGCCACAGTACAATCTAAAGGAAAATAAAAGGAGCCTGACATACAAGTATTTGAAAAATTCACAATGACAGAGCAACCTGAGACTTCTAAAGAACAAGGTCAAGTACAAATTCCTCCTATTCAGATCAATGAGCCAGAAATTTCAATTTTACAAACTCCTATCAATATAGAAAAAGGCAAGAAGAGAGATGTTGAAGTTGCTACCCTTGTTGGTGGATCTTCAGAACAACCTCATGCTAAAAGACAAAAATTAAATCCTCTTCCAGAAGTAGATTTTGTTCAGGAAATTCCTGATAGCTAGAGAGAAGATTTGGATAGTCAACAAACAGGTACAGTCAGTGGGGCATCCACTACTTTACAGAGAAAAGAGCTGCAAAAGCAACAGAGTGTTGAAATATCTTCTTTCAAACCACCAGTTAAAGTTGCAGGAGATATAAAGAAAACCTTTATCAATATAAAAGCCAGGAATGATCCACTAAGACTCCAGGTTTACAATCAGTATTTGAATATGGCTCCTAAGAATAAAGAAAGATTGATGTCATCTTATGACATTCAGCAAGGCAAAATGATAATGAGTCACTTCAAACCAAAAGTGCAGCAGCCTCAAACAGCTGCAGATTATATTAGAACAAATTTTGAAGTCTTAGCAAAGGATATTCATCCTTTAGATCAGATTGAGTTACATAAGAAGACTGGTGAAATGATCTATTCTACTCTGACCGATAAAGCAATGGCAACTCAGAAGTTGCAGGATTCTTTGGAGAACACTAATGCACAATTGCAGCTTGAAAAAGCCTCTTCTCAGGCCAAAGACAACAAGATAAAGACATTGGAGGAAATAATCATTGGATTGGGTCACAATCCTAAAGATGTCAAAGGTATAGAGGCCCTAATCAAGAAAAAATATGATGATATTGCAGCTTTGAGAAAGCAGTTGAAATTGCCAGCTTCAAGACATCCACAAACTGAAGAGATGATAAAGAAAAATTCTGAAGAAGAAATGATGGACTTTCTTTTGAAACTGAATGAGAAACTAAATGAAACAGAAAAAGAGCTTGAACAGGCATTAAAGAACAAGCAGTCTACTATTCCAGCATCAACAACAGAGGCAATTACAGGTACAGGTACATCCACAACAGGTCAGCCAACAGAGCTATCACAGGTAAATACTTCCAATTTGAGTTCTAAAGAATTAATAAAGTCAATGAATGAATTGAAACTTCAAGTAACAAAACTCCAGCACACAAAGTTACAACTTACTAATTTAGAACAAAGATATGATCTCTCAAAAATGAGTGTTGCTGATAAAACAAGAGAGGTCAAAAGATTAGAAAAATTGGTTAAAGCATTGGAAAAGGATCTCACAATGGAGAAACCTTTAAAGGAAATAAATGAAATTCTTTGGGACAACATTATCCAATCAATAAAGGATGTCTGGTCTTCAATTCAGATTATGTATGAACAGAATGATTTAGTCAAATTGGCTATAGAAGAAGTTCAAAGTACAAGAGAAGAATTGGGAAATAGGCCTGAGGAAGCCAATCAACTCATACAGTTTCTAAACACTCAAACCAGACACCAACTTGCAGAACTTGGTATTCAGGACAGGACCCGAACAATTTTGGAAATAAAAAGAGTTTTTACTAAGAGAACCCTTATGCAGAATCTAGAACGAAGGTGCTCAGATATGCAAGAAGAAATCATTGCCTTCAGAGAAAGATTTGATATTTTGTTGAAAAAAGGATTGCTCAGTCCTATCGTTTTAGAGGATAAACTAATGGACCTTGAAAGCTATGTTGAAAAATTGGACAAGTATGCTAACAATCAGGCCAATTCTTCAACCAGTACATCAGAAGCAGCATTGCCAACAGGAAAAAATCTTCATGACAGATTGGAAAATTTATTTTATCTTGAGCATGAAGTAAAGCATTTTTTTCCAATTCAGCCTACCTTTTTCAGATATACTGAGGCTGATGAAACATTGAGAAAACTTCAACGGACCAGAATACCAGAAGATAAATGGTGGGAAGAACTGTTGGAACTTTTGTAAAATTTATCCTTATATGAAATTTTGCCTATTTACTTTGATTTTATTACATCCCGCCACAAGCCTAAATGTTTTATGATTCTCCAAAGACTCTTGGAAAATAATGCTTTCCAAAAATGATGAATATTCTTTAGTATCCAACGAATCATGTGATTTTTGGCTTGGAAATCCATTTCCATTTTACTATAGGGATGCCTCCTTTGCTTTTCCTTCTAGATAAAATGAAAGCATTTTTTTCTAATATTTCCCAAGATACCAACAAGAATATAAGCTAGGGAATGCCAATATCCTGGTATGGACACTACTAAGGTTAATGTGCCACCCAAGGATAACCATATTGTGATTATTTTTCCCACTTTTTGATATGGAAAGAACCAATCTCCATACCTATAGTCATTAAATCTTAACATAAATCCCAAGTATTTGAAATGGGTGCACTTGGTTGATTGTTTTTCTAACATATCTTCCAAATCATTGAAAGTGATGGTAGACTTGAGTAGGTTTACTTATATTCCAAATGAAACCCAAAATGATTTTAGAGCTCTAATGAGTCTTCACATACTAGTCCTATCTACTATATCCTGCAAGAAATAGGATAACATCGTCCACCAATAGAAGGTGTGTAGACAATAGCATATGTAAATGTGTGAGTGATCAAAATAGTAGCATTTCTTAATTTGTTTAGGCATGTATCTCTTGTTTTTCATCTTCCATATTCAAAAAATAATCACGGATTTGGGTGTTGATGCCATGTATATTCTAAATGGATTGGTATCCATACCTTTCCAGATGCCCCCACACCTGCGACCGGGTAAATTTTATTTTTTTAACATACTAGTTAAATAAATATTGTTGTAATATATTTTCTAATCTCTCTCTCTCTCTCTCTCTCTCTCTCTCTCTCTCTCTCTCTCTCTCTCTCTATATATATATATATATATATATATATAATTTGTTTTATTCTAAGTCATAGGCATAGCTACTGTAACTTTAACACCCAATTACTACAACTAGATACAAGCAATAGTTTTATGTAACCATTTTTGCAACCTTAAGTTACTGTTGTTGTTCCATTACTCAAATAAAATAATTCTCGTATAAAGGTTGTTGTCGTGTCTCTATGCGTAAACTTCAATATTTACAAGGACTTGTTACGTATAATGATCTCTTAATATATATACTTTCTTTCATATATAATATTTTTTATTCTAAGTCGCGGATATCGTATCCCCAAGCCACAACTCCTACAACCTCAAGCCATATTTGACGCAACTTTAACGCATAGTTACTACAAATAGATACAAGCAAATGTTCTATGGAACCATTGTTACAACCTTAAGTTATAGCTATTGTTCCCTTATTCAAATAAAATAATTCCCGTATAAAGATTGTTACCGTGTATCGATGCCTCAACTTCAATATTGACAAGTATTTTTCAGGTATAATAATCTCTTTATATATATATATATATATATATATATATATATATAATGTGTTTTATTCTAAGTCGCAAATGTTGCATCCCCAAGTCACAACTTCTACAACCTCAAGCCACAGTTGTTGCAACTTTAATCCATAGTTACTGCAGTCGGATACAAGTAATTGTTTTATGGAACCATTGTTGCAACCTTAAGTTACAACTACTATTCCCTTACTCAAATAAAATAATTCTCGTATAAAGGTTGTTGTCATGTATTTGTGCCTCAGCTTCAATATTTATAAGGACTTGTTAGGTATAATGGTCTCTTAATTCCCCATTGTTTTCAAAGTGAATATGGTTGATTGTAAATCCACCATTTTCCTCTCACCATACTTTCCACTATCTTATAAATTAGTTGCGGGGAAGGGATTATGTCACTCTTTGAACTTCCACATAATCCAGAGATTTAATTCAGCATTTAAAATTCCTGCAAGTTTTTTTTGTAGACGGCCGCAACCATATTTCTATACAGGATTGTATTTAAACACAACAACCAACATTAATGCAATTCACCAACCATAAATTAAACAAACAGAAATTTACCCCCCAATTTTGTAAATTCAAAAGGAGGACACGTGGAGCATTAATATTGGATCGCATGAAATTGAAGGGAATCTGAAAACCTGAAAACCGGACCCGAATTTTTATAAGGCACATTGGATTGAGAATTTGCGTTACAAATTAGGCAGACGTCAGCATCCCATTTTGGAACGCGAATTTGGTTTGAAATTCAATCTATTCAGACTTTTGAAGTCCGACGGAAAGGGTTCTTTAATGTTTTGATAATTTAATTTTATGTATGCTTTAATATATACATATGTTTTAAACATATGTTATATATATATATCATATGTGAAATGAAAGGTGGGCCATAGAATTTCGTTTTATTTTTATTTTTTTTAAAAAGAGGGTTTATTATAATATGTTTTATATGTTACGGCATATAAAAATAAAAAGGTCGAAAAATCTTGGTAGTTTTTTTTATAGACAGTACGTAAATTTTTTATTACACAGCAGTGTGTAAAAAGTGAAAGACCGAGTGTAACTTTTTAAGTGTGTATGCATAGCAGTGCGAAAGTGAAAAACACAACAGAGTGTTTTAGAGATAGAGTATGTTTGTTTTGAATAGACAGTGAGTTGGTTTTATGCATTGCGTTTTGTAGAAGTCATAATTTTGTAATCCCTCTCAGTGAGGAAAAAGTGTAATAGTTTTTTTTTGAGTTATTGAAGGGAATAGAAGTTTGTTTTCAAAGTATTGAAACTCTGTCTCCTGTCAAAGAAATTTTTATTTTCTCTGTGTTAAAAGAAGGGAGATTTATTCTCCATTCATTGTTCTGGAATTTTTCAATATTCCAACATGTGCAAGAACAACTTTACATGATGTAACCTATGAAATCATAAATGGAGAAATCATAGTAACAATAAAGTAACCTATGTAAAAATAAATTCAGATTCATCCTGGGAGTGGTAATGGGAGAAATCATAGTGAACAACAGGAAACATGCAGAGTTGCTTACAATCAAATAGATGAAAAAACACATACAAAAAACCTAGATAATAATCATGAACAAGCTTAATATTGAATTATGAATCGTAAAGGAACTTACAAAATGTGACATTACGAACCTGGTCAAGCGCACAAGCAAAAATATCCTGGAAATGACCCTGGTTGACAAGTTGTATTGCTCATGATGCAAGAGGATTTGTACCTGCACTGCCAAGTCAATTAAAATCCATCATTATCTATACAATAAATACAAGTAATTGATGTAGTATTTTTTACTCTAAGATGAATTCTTATGATAATGTTAGAACATATGTTGAAAATGTCAAAACATACCCGAATAAGCTCCTCTTCGTTTCAAGAACAATTTATTGGAGTCGCATGAACTTGGAACAAGCCTCCCACGATCTGAAAGAGTAGCAACTAAGTCAACAGTGACTTTTTTGTTGCTACGCTGGATCGAGGGAGGTTTGCTCCAAGATTAAATCGCTCCAATAAATTATTCTCTACTAAACAGGGCTAACCACGTGAAGGTGGAAGCTCTTATGGCCCCCCCCCCCCCCTCACATCACTCTCAATTCCCCAATACCCAATCTATATTTCATTTTTTACTTTCATGAGCATAAAAAAAAATATTCAATAACTAATAAAAAAACAATTCAACAAAAAGTACGCAAGGAAACATTGCAATTAATGTTTGACATAAAAATAGTATGATAAATGAGTTTTTTATATAACGCAAAAAACATTCCAAGTATGGTAACGTTTGTCTTATAATAATACAATATTTTACATTATCGAATTTTCTTTTTCTTCTTCCTATTTTTAAAGCTCCTAATTACATCATCAATATCATCATGCTCTACTCCTGTTTCATGCCTTTCGACCCGCACTGCTGACCTAGTTGCATAGTCACGATGTCTGGTCTCATCCAGTGACGGGGCATCGCCTACAAAAACAGATAATATTAAATTTTAATTGTCAGTTTTTAAATATCATTGAACTAGTTCGGTAATATTAATATAAAAAATTGCAATGAGATTATTTACCTGGTGCACCAGTTGTCGTCGCTGACCTAGTTGCTTAGTCACGATGTCTGGTCTCATCCAGTGACGGGGCATCGCCTACAAAAACAGATAATATTAAATTTTAATTGTCAGTTTTTAAATATCATTGAACTAGTTTGGTAATGTTAATAAAAAAAATTGCAATGAGATTATTTACCTGGTGCACCAGTTGTCGCCGCTGACCTAGTTGCGTAGTCACGATGTCTGGTCTCATCCAGTGACGGGGCATCGCCTACAAAAAACAGATAATATTAAATTTTAATTGTCAGTTTTTAAATATCATTGAACTAGTTCGGTAATATTAATAAAAAAAATTGCAATGAGATTATTTACCTGGGGCACCAGTTGTCGCCATTGGGACTGTTGCCCTGTCTTCCTCTTTGGTGGGAAGATCCTCAAGGGAAAAATTCTCTGTCATTTAAACAAAAAACATTATAAGGACAACCATCAAGGTATAATTAGAAAAAATTATAAGTGGAAATTAATTACCGTCACGGCCCTCACTGATAGTAGCATTGTCGGCCTGGTCCCCACTACAATGATTAGGTTGCACGTGAGGATCATCTACATCTGGCTCTAAAATTGGGTTATTTGCCTCGTCGGTAGTGCTGCTCCCCTGATTTAAAAAAAGTTGTTAGACATTAAATTTATGGACGAAAAAAAACATATTGAAAGGTTAATGTTTTACCTTATCAGGCATTCTGGATCTTGGGACCTGCCCCAAGCTTCTGCGACGTTCAACTACGGCTTGATAGCCGAAATGGAAAGCGATATTTTTATCTTCCTCTGTAGTTTCTGTTCCGAAGTCATCACCCTACATTACATATGATTGTGTATTTTTAATCATATTTGATAGGATTACAAAAAATTTGGAAGGCGATACAATTAATTATAAGATGTTTAGCTACTTAATTACAATTCTTGCGGCTAATTTCAAGTAGCCGCCCTGGCCTAGCTTGTGATGGCCCTTTTTTTCAATCCTAGCTTTGGTTGCCTTTGAGGTGTCAGGAAACCTAGCATCAAAATATTGAAGTCATATATGACGTAGCACACTTTTATTTTAGACATAAAGAAAATTAAAGCTATTGAATTAAAGTTGTAATTTACCTTGCGGGTCCAGTTGGCATTTTTCCTTCTTTCTTTGCCCTTTTCTCTTTTCCGTCATGGATGAGTGCTCTCCACTCACTCTCTGAAACTGCGAGAGGACGCCATATCTAGGGTTAAATTGTAATTGCGTCCTATAGGTGTCCCTGGTATATTTCAAATATTTTCCGGCTACCTGAGCCACCGCTTTTCTGTCAAATGTGCCGACCCCAAAAAGGGCTTCTAGATAATCTAGAAGTTCTTTTTTCAGGTTGGAATTCTAGGAATTCCACCCTGTACGTATGGTTGGGCCAAAAATTACCAACACATGGCTCTCCAGAATCCTGTAGAACTCATTGTTTCCTACACAGAATAAAACCAAAAGAAAAAGAAGATATTATCATTAATTTAAAAATAAAAATCATGATAAATATGTTTTAGATAAAGTACATGAAATAGTTAAAATATTAAAATTTACCCGGGAGTTGTACATGCTCCCGAGCCACCGCTGTTCTGTCAAATGTGTCGACCCCAAAAAGGGCTTCTAGATAATCTAGAAGTTCTTTTTTCAGGTTGGAACTCTAGGAATTCCACCCTGTGCGTATGGTTGGGCCAAAAATTACTAACGCATGGCTCTCCAAATACTTGTAAAACTCATTGTTTCCTACACAGAAAAAAAAGAAGATATTATCATTAATTTAAAAATAAAAATCATGATAAATATGTTTTAGATAAAGTACATGAAATAGTTAAAATATTAAAATTTACCCGGGAGTTGTACATGCTTTATAGGGACACCTTCATCGTTCACCAACAACGTGCCATTAATGGTCCCTGTGGAGCTGACACGTGTAGCTCCAGGAAACGCAATAATGTAGTTGGCCATATCAGCCTCATCATTGCCAACACGTTCAACGGTTGGCTAGGTGTCTGCTTGGGCAGGGTGTGTTTCTTGGCTGGCACCTAAAGAAGTAGAAGGTGTACGAGATGGTTTTTAGGCAATCTCTTGCCCTTGTGTCCCACTACCACCAACACCGGGTTCAGCAAGTGCCAAAAAACGCTACATACAAAAGAAATTTTTGTTAGTTTAGTCAATGTAAAAATTAAAAATCAAACTATCACAATTCATCTCATGCAGAACAAAAAAAATATCCTTTTGACTTTTTATTATTACCTGATATCTTTCTAGTTGGCTCATAAGATGTTTTATCCTCTCTTCTATTTCAGGTGTTTGAGGCGCGTCTATCAAAGTATTAAATTCCGACCTTGCATCTCGTGCCTTTTTTCGCAACAAGAACAATGGAGATAGGGATGAAGAAAGCTCTTCCTCAAAGAGGGAATCATTAGGCGTACCATGGCTAGGTGTCTGCATATTTGAGAAAAATTAATATTATTTCAATTATGTAAATAACTAAAATACCTGAAGATAAAACATCTGGCGCTGCGTCATTTTCTTCCGTTAGTATCTTTAAGGCAGTCTGTCCATCTGGGGACGTTTTACTATGCTGCTTTCTGATTGTGCTGAAGTACGTAAGTATAAATGTAAAAACTTGAAAACAATATCTAACTTGAAAACACAAAATGAAAACTGAAATAATTTCTAATAAGACACCGGAAGACAGAGTTAGAGTTTCAAATATGCCTTGCATTGAATTCATTCCTGGAAACATGTCATTGCACATTAAGGCACCCAAACAAGAGACGAGTTGACAATGAAGACCTTATTGAATATATTGTTGGAGAAACTTCTAGTAAACTTGTTGTGAAGACCTTGAGGATATTTTTGGAGCAACATTATTGAAGCTGATGGTATAGCATTGTTGGAGACGATCTTGAAGTGCCTTGAAGTGAAGCTTTTGGAGCAACTATTGAAAAATCCTTAGAAACAAGAAATGACCTAAGAAACCATCGTGATGTAATATAAGAAACAACACAGTGCAATGGCCATTTTCAAAGCCAAATGATGTCCATTGAGGACATGGCCTTTATTTGGTTCCTGTTTCATAGGAGTTTCGGGTAGAAATGGAACTTTGTTGTACCATTTCCAGTAGTAAAAAGGGAAAACCTTCTTTTTCAATGGGAAATAATTTACCTTTCCTTTTTCAAGATAATCTAAATCACAAAAAATATGAACTATACTGCACACATTCTTGGATAATGTGAAAGTGGAAAAGGAATACCCTACATAAGTGATGCACACATGTACATTTGAACACTAATATATTTTTGTAGTTGAAATGCAATGCTTGTTTTCATTTAAATGTAGGGTTTTTAAAGCAGGGAGAAATAATGGCTGCCAAATTAATAAGCGTTTCTTTAGGAAAATTTTAAATCTTGTATTGGGTGATGAAGATAATAGAGGGTATTGAATCTTGATTCTTGACATCTAGAGAGAATCCTACAGCCTAACACAATCCAATGGAATTAATCATAAAGCCCAGAGGATAACCCTGAAGAGGAAGGACTGTGATAGAACTTACCATTTGCAGCGAGAGAGAGAGAGGGAGGGAGGGAGGGGAAAATCTTGTTGCAGGCGAGATGTCTTTGATCTCTCAGTAAAATTTAATCACGAATAATTTTGTTCTAGAGCTAAGGAGTGAATGCGTGCAGGCGAGGCGAATGCGTTACCAAGAGCTGGGCGAAATCTTTGAGCGAATGATGATGCAAGAAGGCGCAGGCAATGCTAAGGAAAGATGTTGTTATAGACGGAGGAAAATGTCGTGATATCGGACATTAATGTAGCACACATGTACATTTGAACACTAATAGATTTTTGTAGTTGAAATGCAATGCTTGTTTTCATTTAAATGTAGGGTTTTTAAAGCAGGGAGAAATAATGGCTGCCAAATTAATAAGCGTTTCTTTGGGAAAAATTTAAATCTTGTATTTGGTGATGAAGATAATAGAGGGTATTGAATCTTGATTCTTGACATCTAGAGAGAACCATACAGCCTAACACAATCCAATGGAATTGACCAAAAAAACCCAAATAGAGTCAACCCTACTATAGGAGGAAGGGTCTGCAGTAAGAACTTGCCATTTTTGCAAAAATGAGAAGATCTCACGTTGCGAGGCAGAGGCGAGCAATGAGGAAATCTTGAGGAAAATGTCTTGTTGCAGAGACGAGGGCGAATGCGAGCGAATCAGCATTCTGCAAGAGCAGAGAGAGAATGCGCGCGTGATATCAAACGTTAATGTATGTTTATTAGACAAATCCCAGAAACAATAAAATCATTTTTGTGTAGCGCATAGGAAAGAAGGAAGGGAGAAAGTTTTGTATTTTTATGTATTTTTATATATAGTTTAATTAATACACGCGACCAGGAAAAAAACGTCAATTATTGCTGACCGGATGCCTCAACGCATGGTGTGACACTTTAGACATAGTCGTGTCCAACTGCGACGTTTGGAGGCAGCCATCGCAATAACGACGCTTTGGGCCATAGTGTCGCAATTGCGACGTCTTCCACTCTGTCACGTTGTGTTTGCTCAAATGTAGTGATAAACCTTTACTACAACGTCGTCCTCTTGACGGTTTTGAATTGAGATGGAAAAAATTTGGGGAAATTTCTGACATTTGGTCAAAAGCGTCGGAACCAAGTGTCGGAATTTCCGCCAAATGTAGTAGTGAATCGTTGGAACAATTATCCTTCTTTCAGTCAGACAAATTACCCTCCCTTCAACCAATTGCAATACCCACCCTTTAATCAAATGAATTACCCACCCATGAAACAAACAAACCCTAATTTGTAGATCCTGCAATGTGGACTCCTTGGCCTCCACAACAACCATCTTATTTTAATCAATGGAATTCAAATTGGAGGGGCCAACAACTCCCATTTCCAAATCAATTTCCTCAATTTAAACAACCTCTTCCTCTACCATTAGGAGCTCCACCAAATAATCAAATGAGACCCCAGCTACCTATGCAACCAAATCCTAACCCCAATAATAAAGTTGTGCAAGTCATTGATATTCAAAACCATCCTACATTTCCTACTTTCCCTGTACAATGTAATGATATTCATTTGAGATCTAGGAAAATAGTAGAACCTATCATTGATTATATAACTTCTTCCGATTTTGATAAAGAAGAAACTGAGAAACATGACACACACAAAGAAGTAAAACCACCCTCTAATAAGGGTGTTGAAATAATAGAGCCACCATTCCCCGAGCGTTTAGTTTTAACTAAAACGCCTGAACCACCTACTTTTAATATTTTAGGGGAATTGCAAAATCTGTATGTTAAAATTCCACTTTTACAAGCACTAAGAGATGTACCAATTTATGCCAGAACCATGAGAGACATTTGTGTTAAGAAACTTGGTAGGAAAGCTAAAGATCCCCTTACAGTTCATGTTATGGGTGATCTATCTGCATTAATGTCCAGAAAAACTCCTCCTGTGAAATATGGTGACCCTGGCCATCCTACTGTGACAGTTCAAATTGGTAAAACAATAATCCCTCAAGTTCTGGTAGACTTAGGTGATGCTATAAACATTATGACTCTCGAAACTTCACAATTGTTACAGCTAAAGAACACAATTAGAGATACACCAACCATCCTAGAGCTAGTTGATCGTTCTACAATTAAACCAGAAGGAGTTGTTGAAGACTTAGTTATCTCGGTTGAGTCCTGGAATTAACCAGCTGACTTTGTGGTGTTGCAAACTAAAACAAAGTTGGGGGGACGTCCTCTAATTCTAGGAAGGCCTTGGCTAGCCACAGTCGATGGTTTTATCAGCTGTAGATCTGGTTCAATGAAAATTTCCAATGGATATGAAACTAAACATCTTACTCTTTACCCTCATGCTACACCCATGAATAACAATGAGAATTCTGTGTGGATGGATTATGTTGATAATGTTATTCAGCCTATTTTGACTATCATACAAGCTTTAAGTTTTAAAGACAACACAGAGGATGAAGTAATTAATAATTTTATTTGTGAACCTTCCTCTGTGATTGCTGAAACACAATCAATTGACTACACTTTTAAAAACAGATACCCAGGAGAAGCTTAAATCCGAATATTTACCTCAAACATCAACCACCATCTCTTCTAAAAGCATAACATTAGAAATCGAACCTGGCAAAACATTGAACATAAATCCTGATCTAACAGTTGCTGAAACACAGCAGTTAATGAAGTTACTACTTGAAATAAGGAAGCATTCGCATGGAATTAAACGGATATGAAGGGAATCTCTCCTGAATTATGTACTCACCATATTTATATTAAGGAAGGTTGTCGACCAGTCTGCCAACCCCAAAGACGAATGAACCCTAATTTAAGAGAAATTGTTAAAGAGGAACTTCAGAAATTTCTTAATGCAGGATTTATATACCCTATATCTGACAGTGAATGGGTTTCCCCATTGGTAATAGTCCCTAAGAAAAACGGGAAATGGAGAGTGTGTGTAGATTATAGAGCCTTAAATAAAGCCACTCAAAAGGATCACTTTCCTTTACCGTTCATTGATCAGGTGTTGGATAGTTTGTCAGGAAAGAATTTATTTTCCTTTTTAGATGGATTCAGTGGGTATAACCAAATCAGAATTGCACCCCAAGACCAAGACAAGACCACTTTTACTAGTCCTTGGGGAACTTTTTCCTATAGAGTTCTTCCATTTGGACTATGTAATGCACCAGCAAATTTTCAAAGGGCCGTTATAGAAATCTTTTCTGATATGCTGAATGACTCCATGGAAATATTTATGGATGATTTTACCCCTTATGGTGTGTCTTTTGAAGATGCATTACAAAATCTTGATAAGGTACTAAAACGTTGTATACAAGCTCCTCTCTCCTTAAGCACTGAAAAATTCCATATGATGATGAGTGAAGGAGTAGTGCTTGGAAATTTTATCTCATCTCAAGGAATCCAGGTAGATCCATCCAAAATACAAGTCATTCAGAATATTCCTGTTCCTAAAACACAAACTGATGTGAGAAGTTTTCTAGGACATGCTGGATATTACAGGAGATTCATTAAAGATTTTTCCAATATAGCTTCTCCATTATTTGTGTTGCTTATGAAAAATGCTAAATTTAAGTGGACTAATCTTTGTCAGGAAGCCTTTGTAGAACTCAAGCATCAGTTATCCATAGATCCTATTTTGAGAGGACCTGATTGGGTACTTCCCTTTCATATATCTTCTGATGCTTCAGATACTGCAATTGGAGTTGTCTTGGGACAAGAGGAAAACCATATTCCTTATGCTATCTATTTTATCAGTAAGAATATGACCCCTGCTGAGCTTACTTATATAGTTACCGAAAAGGAATTCTTAGCAGTAATTTATGCCATTAATAAATTTCAACGTTATATTACTGGTTATTCTACTTTTTTCCATACTGATCACTCGGCTATTAAGTATTTAATGAATAAATCTGTCACAAATTCTTGAGTTACCAGATGGTTATTGTTACTGCAGGAGTTTGATATTACAATTGTAGATCGACAAGGTAAAGAAAATGTTGTGGTTGATTTCCTTTCACAGTTAAAAACTGATAATAATATTCCAGTAGATTATTCCTTTCCTGATGAGTATTTATTTGCAGTATCTGCTCACTCACCTTGGTACGCAGACATTGCTAATTATCTGGTTGCAAGAAAGTTACCATCACACCTGTAACATAGAGAAAAGAGAAAAATTATTCAACAAAGTGCCAGGTATAGCTGGATAAGTGGGTGTCTTTTCTACACAGGACTTGATCATGAAATCCGAAGATGCATTAGAGAGGATGAGGTGTATGACATACTAAAAGCTTGTCATGATGGCCCTTGTGGAGAGCATTTTGCTGATAAAATAACGGCACATAAAATTCTGAGGATGGGTTACTATTGGCCCTCATTGTTTAAAGATGCAAATAAATATGTGTGGGCTTGTGATAGCTGTCATAGAATGGGTCAACCCAATCATAGAGATCAAATGCCATTAAACCCCCAGGTAATACTTGAACCATTTGAAAGATGAGCCTTAGATTTTATAGGACCCATTAATCCTCCATCCAATCAAAGGATCTATATATTAGTTTGTACAGATTATATGACCAAATGGGTGGAGGCCAAAGCACTTCTGAGAGCTAATGAAGAAGCTGTCCTAGCTTTCCTATTTGAAGAAATATTTGTTAGATTTGGAATTCCTATAGAGCTAGTTATAGATGGAGGACCTCCCTTCAATTCTCATAGTTTCAAATCTACCCTTCAGAAATATCATATTCATCATAGAATGACTACACCATACCATCCCCAAGCCAATGGGTAGGTGGAAAGTACAAATGAAGTAATAGAAGCCATTCTAACCAAAATAGTGAAGGATAACTGGAAGGATTGGTTTCAAAAGCTCCCTAAAGCACTATGGGCTTATAGAACTACCTGGAGAAATACTATAGGATTTTCGCCCTATGAATTGGTTTATGGTAAAAGTGTTGTTTTTCCTGTGGAATTTGAAATTAAAAATATAGGAACTGCTTTAGCTGTTAACCTTGATTTGACTGATGTGCAGACAGCCAGGTTGCAGCAGCTTTTTAAACTGAATGAAAAGAGATTAGATGCCATTCATCACACAACCATGATTCAACAACAAAGAACAAAGTGGCATGATAAAAACATCAAGCACAGGCAGTTCCAAAAAGGTAATTGGGCCTTATTGTATGATTCTCGGTTTGAGAACTTTCAAGGTAAGCTACGTACAAGATGGCTAGGACCTTATGAAGTAGATGTTGTTTTTCCCAATGGAACAGTAAGACTTTTAACAATTGATGATTTTAAAACACCTCTACTAGTAAATGGTCATAGGCTTCATTTGTACCAGTGCCCTGTTTCTAAAGAATATTTTAAGGCTACTTGCATGACAGATGCACATTATCTTTTTCTAGGGGAGTCTTCTGCTCCTCACAGCATTTAATTTTTTTCTGCACTGTATTTTTTTTTAGTATTAGATTAGATTTCTTAAAACTAATAATCCCTGTCAAGGGTTGGCATGTTACAATTGTATTTTTCAGATTAAGGAAGAACTTACCAAGGAAGACAATTGCATCACAAGAAGATCTAAGCTTCAATCTGAGAAGCTTTTCTTCCCTTATTTCAATTCATTTCCTCATCTCCCAGTAACATTTCATTCCTCATCCCTTCATTCTTCCTTTCCCCTTTCATATCATTTTCTCATTTTCCCATTTTACCCACTGCTGAAACATCATTCTCCAGCAAGTATTTTCCCTATTCCTTACTGCTGAAATATCATTCCTCAGCAAATACTTCCCCTATTTTCCCATTCCTAAATCATTACTTTTTAGCAACATTTCCCTTATTTTTCCATTGTTGAAACACCACTTTCAGCAGCATGTCATTTATCTTTCCGTTGCTAAAACACCATTTCTTTCCCCTAAAAACATGATTATGCAACTTCTTCAGTCCTTCACTTTTATTCTTCATACTCCTTGTGTGAATATCGTCCATTTAATACCTCTCTCTTATGATTAAGCAGACTCTAATATGATCCTCCTTACATTTCAAAAAATTCTAAAGTTCTTGCATCAATATTAAGCTACCATAAACAAGCACTATATATTTCGAATCACAAAGCAAAGGTAAATATAAGGTATGTGAATTTTATGTAATACAATTAAATGATAGTTTAAAGAGAATATTTCCCTCATTATGATTATAATCTTCGCACACTTAAAAACATCATTTCACCATACATGGGGGGATTTTAAAATTACAAACCATCATTTCACAGCATGAAAACTACTGTCACTCTTTACACCCATTACTTCGGCCCTTTACCGATAATCCATGTTCTCAGTCACAACGATTACTTTGTTCAAAGCCTGGTAATTCTGCTCTCTGCCTCTGCATTTTACCTAAGCTAGTAACTATGGGAGGACCGGCCATCAGACATGAGCCCGGCTCAATGGCTCTCCTTGAATTGTTTCCGGATGCTTATCAAATCTTCCAACAGGCAGGATGGGTGACATACTTTGAAATACTTCAAGAATTCGACCCTCAGCAGGTCCTGGAATTTGCACAGAACCTTCAGGAGGACCATTCTACAGTTCAGGGGGTCTGAATTCCGGTTCTAGAGGACGACATAGCACAAGTCTCGGGTTTTCCAGTCACAGGTACTCGGTGGTTTAGTAGGAAGCACATCATCTTAAACGTGCAACAGGACTTCCTTCTTTCAGGAGAACATGTTGAGCTTAAAGTCCGGGGTGTAGGACTGCACTCATTACCTCCTTCATGGCCAAAGGTAGCTGAATTTGTCAAGCATTATTTAACTTGCGAGGGTCGCTATCAGGTAGTTTATCGGCATGAATTTGTTTTAATGAGCCACTTACGACATGGTAGACTAGTAAACATTCCTTATTATCTACTTGGATGTATTAAAAATATGTCATATTACTATAGACGGGTAAAATTTCCACTACTTTCCCTTCCTCATCATCACCTTTGTCAACTATTAATTTAGAGGGGCTTTGCTCAGCAAAACCCCCTCTAAACAACCTACCTTTACCTCCAGAACAAGCCCCCGAAATTCCCCAAGAAGCTAAAAACCTCCAAGAAATCCCTGAAAGTTCCTACGAGCAGCAATTGGAGAATATTGTGGATCCTCCATCGATCCCATCCTCAGAACTAGTCAATCCAGTTGACCTGTCTTCAAGTCCATCTCATTTAGAAGAGTCATCCCAGCCCATTGTCCACATCCCTAGTGATGACTCTCAGGCTAAAACACCACCATCTCCCCCTAGTCATAAAAGAAAGAGGCAAACTACAACCACCTCTGTATCAAAAAGGCAAACAAGGGCTGCATCTAAAGCAACCACCTCCTCCGATAGCCCTTCTCCTAGGGAAAAATCTTCTCATAGAAATAAAAAGAAAGCCACTGCTTTTTCTGCTTTTCTACCTAGGAGAAAAATGAAAACAACCATTGAATCTGAAACCATTCCCATTACCCCTAACCCTGCAGCCATTTTGCTAAAAATCCAATCATCATCACCTTTCCAAATCCCGGAATCATTACCCATCTCGCTCTGTGGCACTGCTCCACAAGAACTAGATGCTCAGGGTAATATGGCATCATTTTCTACATAACCATTAGTTGCTCCACAAGAACCAGCTACTCACTCAGCAGCTGAAACAAAAGAACCAGCTGCTGACGTGCAAAGCTCAAACATACAAGATGATATTACAAGGAAAACAACTGTAGCTAAAACACAAGAACCAGCTATAGCTGAAGAACAAAAATCAACTTCAGCAAAAGCAAATGATACATAGGGTCCAGTCACCATGGCCTCTCTTTTAGAGGAAAATGAATTTTTAAAGTCAGAATTAGAAGCCTGCAAGAAAGAATTGGTAATGGCAAGGGAAGCCTTTGACAAGGAACTAAATCTTTATAACTTGGCCCATACAACATCTATGCAAGAAAAACATACAGACAACGACCCCTATAAAGAATACATGTGTCATCAGTGTGGAAACATCTATCAATAGGCAAGATACAAGATAGTTAAAATGCCAATGCCTGGTGCATCCACATCATCTGCAGTTAAGAAAGAATGCCCTACTGTCACACAAGAACCAGTAGGGCCTTCAAAAACTTTGGAGAAAGAAACTAAGGTACAGGTATCCTGCCCTACATTAACTGATTCTGCTACTCAGACTATGCCTCAGCCCATTACTTATAATGTCGGAACACAAACTCCACCATGGAAAGAGTTGGAAATAATGAATAAGTGGAAGAAGCAGTATGCTATTGATCAAGACAAAATTTTACAACAGCATAAATTGGCCTAGCAAAATCATATGTATTCCAATTGGGATAACTGGGAGCAGACACTTCAGCAACTTAGAGATTCCAAGAAAGAGAATAAGGAGTTAAAAGAAAAATTGATCCTGATGTTTCAATTAGTACAAAGAATATTAGCCAACAGGAAACCATCTTTGAACTATTCTATGTTTCTTTCAGAATGCCTTGTTTATTTCCAGTTGAAAGCAATTAAGGATGGAAGACCTCACGAGATGCTCACAGTTGAGCAGTTTGTTAAAACATTTGTTGAGGCTTCCACTAGTGATCAACATCTATTATGTGAGTTGTATCTTTATAATGAGGCTATGCCTGAAAACAGAGAGGTCAATATTAATCCTATTGTTGGTGATGTACAGATTAGGGCATTATTTTCCTTTCTTGCCAATCAAATCACATGGCAAACCGCTTTTCTTGCAGCTAGGCACAATGAGGATAATCGCCTTCTTTGGATAAGGCCAGAACCTTGAAATCCGGCCATTTTTGTAGCAGAATATCATCATTTTTTGCAGAAGCTAGGAATGATTAGATATATACAGCAATTGCAAGCCTCAGTACTCCAAGAGTGTCACCAGTTAGTCAGGGCCAAAGAGACTGCTGCTCTAAGGGAAAACAACATGTTGTGGCAACAATCCTCTAATGAGAGACAAGAGTATAATCCCTTTAGCCCTATTAACCTTGAAATTGCACTGTCCAGAGTACCAAACTACATCAGATGTGTTCAGCAATGTGCTGAGAATTGGATATGCTATCATTTTCACTTCCCTATTTTATGGATGCCAGCGGAACGATATCAGGCTCATTACAGATTGGCTAACAGGGATGAAGCAGCAGCATGGCAGAAATTGCAAAGTAACCAGGGATTCAGACCTTTGACAGATACCACCTTCCATAGTTATTGCTTGAGTAACTTGCATGCAAAAAGTCAATATTCAGACTCTGACTTAGACTAAAAGTTGCCTGAGGACATGCAACCCTTTCAGTTGGGGGGGATGTTAGGACCTCATAATGTACCATTTTGACTAAATATTTTGTTACCACTTTACCCTTTCTAGTCCATATTTAAAGCTTACATTGTCACTTCCATCCATTTTTCCCAAAGGTATATAATGTTCTTCTCTTTACTATATTTTTAATTTGTTTTGCATATAATTCTACATGACTTTTATATTTAATCATTAATCGAAGGTATATAGTTTCTGAGACAGTTTAAAGACCGTAGATAATCTATTTTGAAGATCGCGTTGCTAAAACAGTCAACAGGCACGCAAATCGCGTTGCTGAAACAACCCGTGATTTGCGATTTTGAAGGTGTATTTCAAGTATGACGGCAACAAGACAAAGACAAGCAAGGGAAGTTGTTACATGGACCATTCTGAAGCCAGTATTTTTGTATCCATCGTAACAACATTCTGCTATGGAAGAATAGAAATACCATGTTTTAAAATAGAAGATCAGATCTGGATAAAAATAGGATTTCTATGACGTAACTGTAATAGATGTATCCTCTTGAAAAAGAGGAGACATCAACATTAGAAGGATAGTTAGACACTGCGGGAGGTACATTTTCTTGAACAGAGAAGGAGAGAGACTCTATTGTAATATGCTGCTTTTTGACAGATGAATAAAAGCTTGTTTTGAGCACTTCAATTTAATTTCTTTCTCTGGGAAATCTTGTGAGAATGAAAGGGCCCACCTTCATCACAAGATTCACCCATTTGCTCCTGTAGTCTATTAACTCTTTATGTTTTTCGCACCTTGATTAAGCCCTGTTTGCCGAAGTTACTTATGCAGTTCTGTGTTTATTGATAGAGCTCTGTTTTCGCTATTTACTGCATTAGCTTTATAAAATTCATTCTTGAGAAGCTGTGAGTTACTTTATTTCAGCAATATGTTTGTGGAATGAATGTGTGACAGTTTGATACCAGGAAACAGGTGCTGAAGATTCCTACTTGGAGGAATAGGGTCTTGTTCTTCGTTATAGTTGATTGATCTTCCTTTCTATAGAATGATTTCCTTTCATTATCTTTTCTAGGATTCTTTTAATGAAAGTCTGCAATAGAAGGATTTTCTTTGCTGTAACACGAGTAGGCTTCAGCTTTGTTAAAGTAAGGTGTGGACAGTGTGGTTAATATAATTAGTGTGATTAATACTACAACATTTCTTTGCTTTTGAAATTGAGCATATATAGTGTGTGATTGCATTTGGAATAAACAGACCTTCTTGGGTTGACAATATATGTAGCACTTGAATTGTTAAAACAATTAAAGTGACCAAAAACTATGTTACATTATTTCTAAAACTCCTTTTTGGACTCGTCGCACACCTAGAATATCACTTTAGGTGCGCCTTCTCTTGTTTTTCAATTCAACTTTTTCAACCAATTTCACATTATTCATATGTTTAAAAAAATGTTTTCACTTGGGGTATTGGCCATATAAATTGTAGGTACATCATAAGCACCCTACCATGATCAACACCTCGATGGAAAAATGACAAAGAAAGTATCATTCACCACTCAGCATGAAAGGCTTCCCATACAACTTTGCATATCCTAACATCATTTCTCTGAAATGAACCATAACATCCATCATCTCTACAATTTTTATCGCTAGCTCACCTTACATATGGTAAAAATCCACGTTGGTCGATAGAGCCCCCCCAATCATGGATCACCTAATGTTATAGACCCCCACATACTATTTATCCATGACCATATATTGAGGCCCAGGAACCATTTCACTTGCATGCTTTGAAGGTCAGCCTCATTCTGCTTCACTCATTTCTTACCAACCCCATTCTCAAGCCACCCCTTTTATTTTGTGACGGATCAATTAGGATGCACTACCACGTTCCACATTTGGCCTATCATCCCTCCATTCACATAGCCCATTTGTGTCACTTCATCCGCCTCACAAAACCCACATCAACACCAGCCAATGGGGCCCCCACCCTCAACAAACAAGATCATCCCTACATCATTTATGTAGGCCAATGTGTTTTCAGGGCACCCGTATCTGTGTTTGTACATCCAAACCACCTTTACATTCTTTTGGCAAGTGTACAAAGATTTTTTATGAAAACGTTTCCCACCCATATTTTCATGTCTTATACCCGGTGATAGTTTCTGTTCACCCTTGGTAGGAGCTCACACATTATCCACTTACCCCCATCATGCTAGTCAGTACATACTTACACATACCCTGGATGTCTTATTGACTCTAGGGCCATTCCTGCCAGAAAAATTGTTTTGATTGCCGCCACTTTCATTACGTCTCTGACCTCGAGCCAGTTGTCCATATCCATTACTATCGCCAACTTTAATTATCATGCTTTTTTGACCTACCATATTACAATATGCGTTCACCTGATTTCTTGATTCCCCATATCAACACTTTTCGGACAGTTGATACTTCTTTCCTGTCAACTTCACCACTCATATTCTAGGATTGAGTTTGTACCTTGGATGTGTTCCCCCTTTAAGGAACATCCTTGGATGGCACAATGGGAATCACCATTCCCCATTGATGTCATCGGTCCCCCTGGCATTCGACACCAACACCAGTTCTCATGTCAAGGTGGTATCATGCTTAATGACTGCTGCAAGTATGCCATTTAGTCAAAGACCCACACATCACTAAGCACCTCATTCAACAATTCTTACATCATTATGCAAGGGAGGTATCCAAAGTCAAAGACCCATGCATACATAAGAACCTCACTTAATAAATGCTTCACCTTGTTCATGCATGGGGGCACATAATTCAGTATATGTGTTAAGAAACACCCTTGAGGGTGTTAGGAGTTATTGTCATTAGCCATCAACATGTCACTATACAAAACCATTCTCCGTTTGATTGTATTAATCCGTCACTAGTCATCATAACGAGCATGGGAAATGCTCGCCTCGTATAAAGAACTTTTTATTTGTCACTCGGGTTTTCTTCAGAGCATGGTTATCCTTTCTCCTCAGTCAAGGGGTTCCTCTACTCATTTATGCGACAATTTATTCTCTCTCTCTCACTCAAATTAGTTACTCAGACTCTTAGTTAAAATAGAAAAACGTGATGTATTTCGGCTATATGCTTTCTCCTAACCTCATACATTAGGGGGGAACTGTTAACACTAGAAAATTTTACACTATAAAAGACACCTAAGGTTTTCTAGCTGAAGGTACAAATAAATATTTTCCAACTGAAGACATTATGAAAGCTCCAAAAATATAACTTCTGCTAAGGCTATTTATGAAAAATTTGGATCACGCACCATATAAGAAGGCAAATAGTGTGACTGTGTGGCTTTTCCTTCAAAAGTCACGCGGTCGAGGAAAGGTGCGACTTAGAAAATTGGGACCACTTCCCACACTTGTAGGAGGATTCCCTGACATGTTCTAGTCAAGCACAGCCAAATTGGAGTCACCCTAAATATATGCAACTCTCAATGGAATCACCTTGTCCTACTCTTGAGTCACTATCATTCATTAACTAAGAGAGGGAAGATGGATTCAAATATATATATATATATATATATATATATATAAACAAGCCATGTGAGAACCAAAACATGAGACAATGTTATGTTGGCCAATTTTCTATTAGAGCAACACCGCATTTCATTGTTGAAGCAGAAGAAGTAAGAGCACAAACATGTTGTCCATATTTTTTTTAATAAATCCATCATCTTAGTGAGAGAAGAAGAGTCCATCATTAAGAGAGTCTTGATACTTCTTTTGAGAGAGAGGAGAATATTGCAAAGAGATTTAGGAAAGGGACCTCCTTGCTGAGGATTTTTGAGCACCATAGATCAAAAAATTCTCTTCAAGTGTTTTTAGTATTCTATTGTATTCATCTTCTGCCACCAATGGTCAATAAAGGCTGTATTTTTCCATTATTGTATTGACTTATTTGCTTCATTAGGCATTATTTTGTGTATTTGTCTCTTTGTTTAGTTTATGTTTGTACATGCGTTTTTTTCACCGTTTGTAATGCTTTTTTTAATCTAAGTTTGTCCACTAATAACGCCAACTATATATGTGATCCTTTGCAGGGAACAACCAACTGTTAAGGGGGTTTTATTTGGTACTCCATTGCCACAAAAACACTAACACACATGTTCTTATTATTTTTCTTGCATTCTTATTTTATACTTGTTTCATCAAAAAGTTATCAAGACCAAAAACATGAAGATCATGGACATCAGATGTAGGCAGACATCCAGGGAAAAACTTCTATATAGGGGAAAGCCCAGTCAAGAACTATTCCTTCGGTAATTCAAATTGAGATGGACCAAGACCCTAGACCAACATACTTTCCTGCTCTACCAAGTCAACCTTATAATATGATGCAACAATATTGAACATTTTCTTCTTGTTTATAAGCTTCAACCCAACAACATCTTAGAAAATTCGATCCCAGTTTCTGCAACTACTATAGAAATTTCGGCCTCCATATCTTACTATAGAATTTAGACCCCCAACTTCAGAACTTTGATCTTGCAATAGAGATATAATTTCAGCCCCAACTTCAGCTCAATATCTTTGAACATGTGAGATAAAGGTGACCCAAAAACTCAATCTTCTTCTTGCCAAATTCTCTCCTTCTTTTCCTGTGACTTCACACTTTTTTCTGTCACTGCAACTGTAGATAGAACTTATTTTGAGTGTGTGAAAAATGAGGTCAAGTTGCTCTAGTATACAGGCTTCTGGTGAGGTCGAATTACCCTGTTTGAGGTTGAATTGATCTTCCTTGAGGCTAACTTGGTGGAGGAGGCCTAGAAGTCTTAAAATACAACAAAATGAATTTATTTTTTAACAAATAAATCCCAAGAAGGGTTCTTTACAATATGCCATGGACAAGGACACTTGAAATAAACCCTAGAGGTATTCAATGGAGACCTTTACCTAAAAACAATTGACCCAAGCACGAAACCCACGCTTTAATAAGTTAATTTATTTAATAACAAAATTTACTTTTCATTCTTTTGATAAATACACTTCATTATGACTCAAGTAAAATTATGAAGACCGAACCTAGTTATGTTCTTCAACAAAGGAGAGGTTGTCGCTTCAGAGTGCACTATGAAATTTAGGAGGGTGCAAGGCGCAATAAAAACAAGGAAGGGGTCTCAACTCAACCTTAAGAGTGCGTTATGCACCCCCTTATCCTTGGTGGGACAACTTGTGCAAAACCAAAATTTATCTAAGTATGAAGGATAAGACAAGAGGAAAACATAGTGAGTTAGGAATCAAATCAAGTGTGACACATACCAGCTCATCAGTAAAACTTAGACTGGATCAAATATTGATAAATACCAATCAAAACGCGAGTTAACAAACAATCTCTAAGTACAATAGAGAAAGTGTATGCGACTGCGACCAAAAGTGTATTTGTATTACTAACCAGTTTGTTATAACCATGAAGTACACCAAAAATATTCTAAACAACATGACGACACTTAGAAATGAACAAGAAAACTTGAAACATGTAAAATGACATGAAGCAACACTTGACGACCAAAGCGACACTTGATGCAATAGTTAGGTAGCCTCCAAAATTTGAATGTAATGAAGTTTTGGAGGATGTTGTGGCAACAACAACAATAAGATAATAATTAATTGATAGAATAATCGCATTATTGCATCGAAAGGCATATTCTACAACTTAGTATGAGGGCGAAGTGTGATTTTGTCTGTGCTTAATGTGGAGTTGGAACAAAATGGGTTGGAACAAAATGAATTATTTACCATTAAAATACATATTTAAAGATTTTAGAACATGAAAATAAATTTTAAAAAAATTATTTTATTGTTAATAATTTATTTTCCATAATTTTCCATTTGTTATTTACATGATTGTATTTTTGAAAAAGAAATTTATTTTCATTTTTAGTATTAATATTGAGAGTTACTTGATATTTTTCATTAGTTATTTAATTATTATTGTTATTAGTAAATATTAATTAATTTATTATAATTATTAATATAAAAACTAATTTAATAATAATATTATAAATAGTTTGCATATTATTATAAATAATTTAATTCATTAATTATAATTAATTAATGCACAATCTAACTTTGAGATGAAATGGTTTTTTTACCGAAATCTGATTATACAATTTCAATCAAGATTGTGGTTTTTTTGTTGGTTAAAATATATTTTATAATGTATAAATGGATTCAACACCTTGAAAAACTCCTCGAGGCATTCCAAATTTGCATATTAAAGAACTTAAACTTTATATTTTAAAAAGTCTTTGTCATATTTTGATTAAAATTAATAAGAAAACATACCATGAAAAATGACATTTCGTCTATAAGTTAGAATATGTAATTAATTAATAATATTTTACACTCCAAAAAGAAAAGTTGCGATTTAATCCCTCTTACTTTATAGCATATCTGGAATGTAGACTAATGATAACACATTGAATTTGAATAAAATAATAGAAAATACTGACATAACAATCTATTTTTTCTGTAAATTAAATAAGGGAACAATTTATTTTCTATGTGAAAATTAAAGAAGAGAAAATAATAAAATTATTATAAATTATTTACACATTATTCCAATAGCTATCAAATTGCTTTACAATTTTTTATGAATGTTTTTTTTTTCATTGAGAAAAAACCATATTTTTTATTTTATTTATAAAAATGATTCAAATTTACATTTTGTGTACACACCCTATGTGTATTCGATATTGTTCTAGATGTGTCTTTGGCGTTCTTTGTCAGTTGTATACCTTCCAAAATTTTCTCAGTAAGAGCCACACATATAGTTCTGTAAAGATTAAATCAAAAAATTAGTGAAAAAAATAGTTGTTTTCATCCTTTAGCGTTACACTATCTCTAAGTAGACTAGTATCTTAAAATGAAAACTTTTAAAAGAAATTTGTTCAGCTGAAAATTGTCGATCTTCTTCTTGGGAATTTTGATATATATAGTGCCCATGATAAAAAAACATAAGTGTTTCCTTCCCTCTATTCCTGTATCCTCCATAAGCCTTGAGCCATCTCCATACTATATTTTGACAGTGAATCGACTAGCTGATTCCTCTCCTTGTATATGTGAGAACGTGAAAAATTGTTAAACAAGTCTTTGAGCCAAAAACTTTCTTCCAAAATGGGAGCAACCATTAAGTTCCTGCATGCTTGTGTTTTTTTAACCGGTTAATTACTAACATTGAGTCCCCCAAAACTTCTAGATTGTCACAAACTTTGTCTTTTGCATAAAGTAAAATATTCTTGCAAGCCAAAATTTTGTCTTGTGACATATTCTTGTAAGCCAAAATCTTTGTCTTGTAACATATTCTTGCAAGCCAAAAGATCTGTTTGGTTATTTGATCCTGGGCCAAATCCCAATTGTGCTTGTAAAATGTGTAAATCAAATAGATAGAGAACAAAGCCTCCCACCTCCTCTATCTATTGTTTTTGGAAGCCCCATCAAAGAAAAGCCATGGACTTGAGTGACGAGGATTTTCTTCTACAATTATTTTAGTGAGGCTACTCGTTTACTTTGATGGAAGTGTGCTAAAAATCACAAGTGATGTTTTTGAGAAAGAGAGAGAGAAAAAGAAAGCTATACATGTGATGGAAGTGTGCTAAAATCACAAGTGATGTTTCTGAGAAAGAGAGAAAGAAAAAAGAAAGCTATACATATATGCTAAAATCACAAGTGATGTTTTTGAAAAAAAAAAAAAAACTATACATATGTGTTAGGACATTAGAGACAGAAAAAAGAATATCAAATAAAATAATTGTATAGAATTTTATTTTTTCTTTCCAATTTCAATTATTATTATTTCTATATTAATACTATTTTACATATAATAAATTATTTATAATTTTTTTTTAATATTATGTTATTTATTAAAAAAAAACTCTATTAAAATATATAATTTAATATTTTATTCTATAATAATTTTTTCAAATACTTTATTTTATAATGATTTTTTTCTTACAAGTGAGAAAAGGGTTTAATGTTCCAAAATACAAATTTATTAAAAGGAACACGAGTCAATATATTAAAAACATGAGCTAATTAGGAGAAAACTTGTCAATGAATGTTGTATATTTTTTTTTGAGATTTTATTAAAGTTGGTGTAATTTTATATATAAAATGAAAATTAAAGTATTAATGATGTTATTTTGTATTACTGCATTATAAACATAATTAAATTTAAAGTTATTATTTCAGATGTTATTTGAAGTAAGAGAGTGTTGTATTTGATTATTGTTAATCTCGCGAGGGAACTCTAAAATATAATCATATTTATTTAATAAAAAAATTGTTGATTTTAAATTACAAATCTTCTTTAACAAAAAAAATTGGTCAAAGTGTAAGAAAGATAAGAATAACAAAATTTGAAAAAAAGTACTTCCCCTTTCCATGGTGTTGACCGTTGTTGCTTCCTAGAAATTTTCTCGTGTCTCATGCAAATTATCAAGGTGTTGAAAAAATCCACAAAATTCAGTAAGAATATTGACTGGATTCCAAACTCTTCAACTCTCATCCAATGATCCTAAAATAAAAGTTTTGTTTTTCATTTAACATAGCTTGATAGGAAATTTAATCATGACATAGTGGAATTAGAAAACAATGAGCATCCATTCTCAAAGGTGGATATAAGTGTTAATTATGCATTAAGGGCTTTCTTCAATTTCATTCTTAGTTTTAGGGTCCGATTAACTATATTTGAATATTCAATTTCTTGTTTTTAATTCGGAAGAGGAGACTCTCATTGTTGTTCTAGTGCGTGGAACTTCTACGATTTCTTAGCCTTTTGCCTTTGGATTATTAAAATTCTTGAGAAAAAAAAACTTAGTCTTTATTTTGGCAAGGTTTATTGAAGATTACGCTGGTTTACTGTTATCTATATAAAAGTAAATATTGAAACAAGTTAAGATAATAAAATTTCAAATACACAATTAGAAATATGTACCAGAATTAGACCATGAATAATGGCCATTTTGTAAAGTTCCATTCAAATAAAATCACTTCCATTACCCAAAGGAAACACATGTTTTATAAAGTCAAGAACTGGACCATGAAAAGTGTATGTTATCATGAAAATGACCATTTTGTAAAGAGATAAAACACAACACCTATATTTGGAAAATAAAATGCATTTAATTCCAACATGAAAACAATTTCAAGGTAATATTAAAATTGGTCTATAAAGAGGAATTTCATTTCTTGAAAACCATATAAAGTTCAAATGAATCTCTTGAAAATCTTGAAAATAATATACGGGCCAAATCTATGTCTGATTAAATTTTGTACACAACATTATCACATATTTATAATAAAAATACATGAAATTCTCCATGCTGGAAAGTATTTCAATTAAGATGTTCACAATGTAAGGAATGCATTACATATAAAATTTATTGAAATGATCCCTTAGGGGTGAACATTTTAATGGGGAACTAAAGACTTAGGCTTGAGGAGGGGTGTGGCATTGTGGTGGGAGGAGAGATCTAATATTATCATTAATGGTGTTGTATTGGTATTTGTACTTCAAAGTATAATTTGAATATGTTTACAATGTAAGGAATGATTTGCATATACAATTGATTGAAATGGCTTATTAAGAGTAAAAATTTTAATGGGAAGTTTAAGTTTTAGTGGGAGGTTTTATAATGCTCACGCTTTATTATCAAACCGAATCCTCATTTGTCTATTATTTTAATAATATTTTTTTTGTCTGCTAGGTAATGTGAGTCCTACAATGACTAGCATGCTTAACTTGTGGCTTGAGTAGCCATGATCCAAGGGCATCTAAGTCGTCAAAATCACTTAGGTATCACACCCATACCGAGCCACACTAGCCCTTAGCATGGTTGGATTTTTTCCCACATGGATTCAAATTAGTGAGATTTTCACCATGGAGTGCCTTAACAGAACACTCTGCCACCATCTATTCTATGTCTCGTGGAAAATTATTATTATTTATTATTATTAGCATTGTTACATTGTTTGAAAGTACAACTTTGTTTTCTTTAAAAATAATTTCTTGTTTAACTTAAATTTGAGGAGGATTTAATGTTTCTTTTCATGAAAAGGGAACAATTCTTTAAAAAGTATGGAAAATAATCAATTACAAATTATTAATGGTTTGTCAATTTTTAAAAAATGAAATTAACTAACTAATAAACATTTACGAATAGTTAAATTACCAAATTTAATGGTTTTTTAGTTATTTTATTTTAATTAGGAAAATGGAAATATATGAAAGCAATGAGTTAGCAAGTTGATAAACTAAATCCTTTAATTATTATTATTATTATACTATTTAGGTCTTCTCAAAATGGGTTAATATCCTTGAGAGAAAAAACTCCATTGTTAATCTTTCTATTAATAAGTTGGAAATATAACTTCTACCAAAACTCTTATTAAATTTGGGGAAAAATTTGATAAAAAAGACAATTGTATCCATAATAATTTACTCCTTTATGAATTAATAATTGTACCTAAATATACATGTTATTAAATTTTAAATTATCAAAAAGTCATGGAAAATATTCACATTATAAAATTTGAAGTTGCAAAATAGTTATTGAAAGAAGTTTTCTAGAGTTCAACATTCAACTTTGAAGTTATAAAAGAAACTATAGCCTTTTATTCAAATTGAAATTTATAGGTATGTTCACATTCCTAAAGAGATTTCTTTAGGACCCTTCAAAATGTATGAGGGATGTAAGCATATTGTTGTGTATTTATTATTTATATGATATGCTTTGCATGTTTATTTATGGTTTTAGGAAAATGGAAATTGTTATTAGGTTTTTTTGGCTAATGATTAATATTCACTCTTATAAGATTAAAGACTTTGTTCTTAAGGTGTGAAATACTCTCATTTTCTTATATAACACATGTTCACTTTACATTATTACTTGCATATTTAGCAAAAACAATTGAAAGTAGTGAAATATGCTCATGCTCTTATACAACACATGTTCACTTTGCATTATTACTTTCCTACTTAGCAAAAACATTTGAAAGTAAATACCTATTAAAACTCTTACTACATTCAATATAGAAAAATAAAATATGTAAATACCCTAAAATTAACCATTTTTTTAAAATATCTAATACATATTTAAGTTTTATAAACAAGTTTTTGCTAAATTTTATTTGGAAAATAATATAAATTTATTCTTCTAATTTTATTCTATTATCTCCAATCAACTGTTTTAGGAATTTATACTAAAGTAGGTTGAACATTTTTATTCTTAAATGTTAATGCTTTTTTGCTGGTTTTTTAAATATTTTTTTATTAATGCCAATACATCTTTTGCACCTATTTCATTTGACATATAAAACTACAATTTAGATATAGTTTTCTATTCTATATACATATATTAATAAATTGGATAAAATTCTATTATGTGCAGTGAGATAATTTGTTTTCATATTGAATGATGAACATTTCTAGGATCTTAGATTTGTAAAAAATATATAAAATTTGAGGTGCTTTTAATTTTTAGAAAAGGGAGGTGGTATTTTCTTATCTTTTCTATGGGAAAGTCTTTAAAGTTCACAATTGACCTTTTTTAACTAGAAAAAAATGAGAAATGAGTATCTTGATTACTTATTAGTCACTAAATACACATTTATGACAACATCAAGGATTTCCAAGTGATGCAATGGGGAAGAGAAATAAGACCACTTAGGCATTGCAAACTTAGATTGTTAGAACACAATTACTCACAACAAAAGGAAATAGCAAAAGTAACAATATCACACAAGTAAAAATATAAATATGCAACGTAATGATCAAAAGGGTTTACTTGTTCTCATTAAACTATCCCAACCTTACAAAAATACACTCAACCATCTCTTAAGTTCATTTCCTTTTGCAAATCAAACACCCCACTTGCTCTTCTCTTATGCACGTGGTTTTCACTCTAGGACTCTTTTCCTTGATTTTGAGATCAACTACTCTTAGAAATACTCTTCTTTGTACTCATGCTTCTCTTGTAACTAATCAATAAGGGTTGATCCTCCTCTTTTCTTACAACCAATAAATTAGGTGTCAATCATATTCCTTCATCAACCAATCCTCCTTTTCTAGATTACAACTTATCCTTTGTCTTCCAGGAACACTTGTAGTTTATCAAGAATAATTTCTTCTAACTTAGAGCTAACATTCTCCTAAATACCAACCTTATATTTTTTATGATGCACTAATTTATCTTCCATCACCATGATTCTTGGAATTTAAATATCTCATTTGCTTCCTTGCAATGGTTTACTTTCCCATCTGCTTGGCTTAGCTTAATCGACACCTCATTAACAATTTGGCATCACATTCCTAACATCTCTTTTTATTCTACACATAGAACCATTCAAATTCATATTTGCATACTATTTTTCACCATAGATTGTTTTCTCCGCTACCATTATTTTTTTGCTTCCATACCTAACTCTTGTTTTGCATGTTCACTCTATGATCTATTATTTCTATAACAAAAGATTGACATTATTCAAACTCCCATTGCTAAAAGATATATGCACCTTTGTATGCATACCATCATTTTCTTTCTCCATCACAACGTTTCCTTTATGAAGTCTTAAATATTTATACTATGGAATCCCACTTACTCTTAGCTTATAAATTAGTTTTCCATATCTATTCCACACTCATGCCATGAATACCTTCTCTATCTCTAGTTATTTCTTCCTTGGAATGTCTTCTCCATCCAATTAGTCTTGAAATCATCAGCTTTCTTAGCTTGATTAGAGCCATAACCTACAAAACCATATCAATCATTCATTTTTAATATTCGTAATACCTCCATCTACACTAGAAATTTGATTTCATATGCACTATCCTCAAAATTCCTTTTTAAGATTGCAAAGCTCAATTTTTATTATATTTTAACTTGTCATAAGAGCATATCGGATAACACTAATTGCTCAAACGCACCATCATGAGTTCACATTATTAGATTATTTAAATATTCTTCTCGAGTACATGTGGCCCTTATATTTTTTGTGACTATGTCTCAGATTCTCCTAAACTTGTGCATGAACCTCCCTCATTTATTTAACAAATGTTTATAAATGATCACTTATTTACATATCATCAAGAAATTCAACTATATATATTTATTTATTACATCCATGTATAATTTAGAAAGGTGATAATAATGTTGACCTATTCAATGTATTATTAAAAAAAACTTTGCTTATGTCAAAAAATTATCCCACTATTTTGGCCCACTTCTTGCTAAATGTCATCTCAAAAGTTTTCCCAGCCTTCCATTCACAAATTTGGATTATCCATATACATGTAAAGGGTATGTTAAACTCAACTGAAAACTTGTGCCTAATATATTCCATAATGTCCTCTAGAAATGAATGAGAAATCTTGTCTCTTTTTTCTACTGTAAGTCTTTGACAATCCATGTATTCTCAAAAGCCTTTTGAAACATATCTTTGCATCGTAAGTTGCATCATTGTTCTTCCTACAAGGAAATGCAAGCACCATCTTAGAAAATAATATAGCACCAAAAACATTAACCCATGTCCTCTTTGTATATTTGGTAGGATTAAGATAGCATCCATTGAGATATCTTCCCATTGTGTCCTAGGTATATGAAATGATGTATGAAAACCTATATTCTTACTCACACCCTTAACCATTTGGAATCTCTAAACATAACTTCCAACTTGATTCCTCAAGTTAGGCCAATAATATATTTCTTGAACAAATTTTTGTGTTTTAACTCTCTAAAGGTGTTCTACTAATCCACAACCATTCAACTTGTCCATTAAACTCCCACATATTGAAAATTCAATAATAGAAAATCTTATACCCTTAAACATATAACCTAATTGGGTAAATAATATAATTTTTCCTTTTACTCTTCTCTTGGATTGGACCACTACAATGATACATATTTTTCATGAAATAAATGTCTTGCACATACAACTCTTAGATCAATTTAAATGCAACCAACACCTTCTTCATCTTGTTGAATATAAATGTGTTACTTACCTTATTCTCTTTACTAGAGTTATGTTTTAACAAAAAAGTGTAACCCTCTATCAACTCTACCTAAATGACATATCTCATATTAAAATTTACTTGTCTATTAATAACATTTAGAGCTTGAAGAAATGCATACAACAAAATCCCCTTCAACAAGAAGTAGTTTCTCTAATGCTTTAATACTTGCATAATTGTGAAAATTCCAAGTCACAAATAGAGAGTATTTTTTTTTTTACTACAACTAAAAATGTTAGTAGCCTATGTTCCTAATTTGATGTTTCTCCAATACATATTACACTCACATCACACTCTACCTATAATACTTTATTCAAATATGGTAATTGAAATATTTTAGCCTCTTTTGTCTTGGTCTTCAATGTGTCAAAACTATTTTGTGCTTATGTTCTCCATTAAAATATTATGCCTTCATACACTTTGTCATGGGCGCACAAATCCTAATAAAAACATGAAAAATATTCATAGAAAATGTCCATGGAACTCCTTACCTTATATAAATTGTGTGGTATTGGGAACTTGAATACAAATTTCACCTTCCCAAGGTCCTTAGTCGATCCTTGCTAAGAGATCACAAATCCCATCTATATTGATTCTTATTTGGAGAACTCCTAGTTCTTCAAATTAAATGAAAACCACCTTAGTTAGTTAGTATCATAATTGTACTTTCCATAATAGTCATACCAAAAGGCATGACCATTTGTTCATATAGTCCATTTACCATCTCTCTCTTTGATCCTCATTTAGTGATAACCACTCTTCAAATCAATCTTGGTGAAATATTTGTCTCCCACTCTAGTTGTTTGATAAGATATCCTTTCTTGGAAACATGAATCTATGATTCAATGCTCTTCAATTAAGCACATCCTCTAACTATCATCCTTCTTCATGTTAAAAATGTTGGTATACACACTGAATCATACTTTCCCTAATCAAATATCTCTACAAGTAATCCTTAACTTTTCCATTTATCCCACAGTCTCTATTAGATGATCTTATATGTACATTGATTCAAGAACAATGCTCCTAGATTCAAGTATATCTCATGCACAATATTTCTTTCGAGTGGAAATTCATCTAGAAAATAATATTTTGCAATATCCATAAATGCAAATAGCAACATCTTCACCCCTCAATGGCATATTTGTTTCTTGCATGTTGGTATATCATATTTCATGTTGTTCTTCTTTCACCACTTTTGAGACAATCACATAACACTGCTTTTTCTCCTTCATTATAGTTATAAACTTATTTGCATATATAAGCAACAACTTGGTTGGGCCTTCAACCTTCATGGGTAACAATGGGGGTTTTATTCCATCCTTCATGTGATATACATGATCTTCCTACCATCATGCATTGTGAAATGATAAAACTGTAACCATAGTCTACCAAACAACTAGCGGCATACATCCATATGGATCATATCAAATAAGTTTTTGTCTCTTGACCCAGAAACGCTAAATATAATTTGCATTGGTTAGGAACAATTTCACCATAACATCCTTGGAAACAAAATAATTTTTAAGATCAATGATGCTTTTGTTACACCAATCCTAGTTTCTTTATCATTTCAACTACCACCATGTTTTCAACATTACCATAATCAATAACAAATTTACAACAATTTTCTCAATATATTTCATGTCAACCACTTTTCTTGCTATAATATTTTCCTTTGCAATGTCACACTCTTTCCTTTGTGCATAGTCAAGTGTTATTCTATTTTCGTTTCTACTATGATGATTGTATTATCTCCTAGAATCTCTCTTTGGATTGATTGAGTTTTGGATTCATTAAATCATATACCATCCCTTTGTGGGTACTCAAAGGATCCATGGCCTTTATTTTCACATATGTAGTAGTAAATCTTAATTCAGTATCCATTTAATTTTTTTCCGCAACTTTGATATCCACATCAAGAATTCATCACACATTTTCTTGATGCACTACCTTTATTATCACTTAACTTTGTCTCTTTGCATTCCTCCTTTGTGCACTATGTTAAACCCTACTTATACTACCGTGCTCGCTTCTTCCTCTACCAACATTATTTTTTTATGCTTGCACACTTATGTTTCATAGGCTATTAAAACTAACTAATAAGATTCTGCAATTCTATTTACCTTGTGCAAGATCATGTCATCCTTAATTGTAAAATTCATCTTATTCACATACTTAGAGATTCTTTGGTGTTTGTCCTCATCACGATTTAAATAAATAGAAATCATTTAAAATTATTGTGTATACCTTTGTACACTTATTCTATTTGTTGTAAGATTTTCATAAGTCTAAAAAACTCTCATTTATAGTCCACTGGAAATGAATCCACTATCAGATTAGATGACATATTACTCCACGTTGTTATTCTCTTCTTCCTCTAACAAACTTGCATTCCCTAAAAGCCCCCTTAGATGGAAACATGGCCATCCAATTTGGTAATTAAAAACTTCACCTTGCGGTGGAAATTATTTCTTTGCTCTCACCTTCTCTTACAACAATGATTCATTTCTTTTATCAACAAGCGCACAATTTTTGGTGTTCAACCTCTTCTTTGTCTTTTAGGGTGAAAATAACCTCTTTTAAATTTCTCCTCATGACACACTTGATCACCTTTATGTTGCATTGCTTTATCCTCCATTGCCATGGCTCTCTAGATTCCAATGATCCCAATCACTTCCTTAGGACAATTTATATTCACATCTTCTTGGCTTGACTTAGTTATAAGCTCAACAACCTTTAGCTTATTGTCGATGACTTCTTCTCTTCTATTACATATATGATTATTTATCTTCCTACACACAATTATCTGCTTGTTGTCGCTTTTATGTATTAACATTATTCTTACATCTCCATTGCTTTCTCTTGTTTGATATGCTCATCCCATTAACCATCCTCTACATTTCAAATTGACATTTATTTAAATTCTCTTTTATCACTTTGAAAACTATATATATATATATATATATATATAGTTCTTGATCATGGGTTCGATTCCCTTGGGGCGAGGCTTTGCCACTGGGTTGATAATTTACCTTATTTACCATCCATGAAATGTGGAGAAGTATTCCGATATTTCTCGTGCATCTGAGAGTACTTCCCCACATTTCATAGGTAATAAATTGCATAAACTATCAACCGTATTAACAAAGTCTAGCCCAAAAAAATCAAATAAAATCAAATCCATAATCAACCACAATATACAATTAAAATTAATATATATAAATTATAATAAATAGACATAAACAAAATTCCATGACCAACATTTTATTTATTTATAATGACTAAAATTTCCATTAATAAAATCCGATTTGTAAAATATTTCCTTTTATGAGAAAAATCTAAAAGATGATCTGTCAACATATAGGGTAAAATAGAGAAGACATTTATACAGTGAATTACTCTTTTATTTATGTATATATTATTTTCAGAGGCACATGTCTAAAAAAGATATGATACTAGTACCTTGATTAGAGAAAGTTGCTTAGATGCGTGAGGAATATGTTTATCATCGCAATTAGCATCGTCTTCCAAGAAGTTTTTAAATAATATAATTTATAATTCATAGAAACATATATTAAGAAAAGTTCTTTTTTTCTATTTATTTTCTTTCTAAATGAGTGTTTTTGTTAGTATATTTATAGAAAAGGAGTTTGGTGAGTTTGAGTGGGCGTCAAAAAGATAAGAGAGAGGGGCTCTCGACAAAGATTAAGACACACATGCATAATCCGATTGGAAGTGAATGAACTAAGGTTAAGTTATTTTGATATTTCTGTATCAGAAAATAATGAACAAACTCTGTAAGGTAAAGGTGTTTGTTTCCAAGAAAAATCAATTAGATACCCTTTACATGGATCTATTTGAAAATTCAATGGATGTTTTTATGGTTTGTTTTTTTCTAATATTATATATATGGAAAGAAAAAAAATAGTTTTTTTTTTTTAAATGGTATTTTTAAATGGTATTATAATATAAAATTGTTAAAAGTAAAATAAAATTATTAATATTATTATTTATTTGGAGAAATTGTTAATTAGGTTAGGCTTGTAATTCATATGATATAGAGTTATTTTACACTCTTATTATTATAATCTCTAAGTGCATTATACATCTCCAAACATAGTAGATACATTAAACCAGACATAAATAAATTATTTGATAACAAATACTTTAATTGTATATTCTAAATAAAATAAATCAATTGAAATATATTTTAATTATAAATTTATTAAATTTATATAAATATAAAAATAATGTGTATAAATTTTCTTTGAAATTAAATAATTTTTTTGGTTAATCGAAAAGCTTTCATTAATTTTGAAAAAAAATACATCGTTCAATCTAGAGACCCTCTACTTTCCTAGCTTCACTTTGATTGAATTTGTTAGCTAGGAGAGTAGTGCAAAATCTTGACAAATAATTTTATCTGCTACAAAAATGCTAGAGACAGACTAACCATATTGTCCAAAAAACTTACAAGACAAAAACACAACCAACAATAACCTTTTTGTATGGGGGGATTTAGAGCTTGAGCATCTCCTGGGACCACATGAGGGCATGCCCTTCATGCACATGAAAATCAATATGGGCTAACCTTGCTTTAGTCTCATCCAACCTCTTGTTGGATCTGCATTGACTGCAGTAGACAGAAGCAAGGTGTCACAAGATCTCTCCCTGAGTATATTGAACATCAATAATATAGGAAATGGTTTCATTCCTATCATTATATGTTTGTTATCGAATGATGTCGAGACAGACGCAAATGTCCCTCAATTGTTTTTCCATGGAAGAAAGCGTTAGAGGCTACAGTACACAGCTTGGCGATTGGGCTCTGATGTGAGCCATCGTTTCTTCAACGACTGCTTCCTCTTCACCATCTCGCTCTGCCCCACGTTTGATTCGTTCACTAGTCTAATCCCGAGGTCCAACTCCATGACAAGCCCGTCCGCGATGTTGTTGCATGTTGATCAAGAACCCTTCTACCCATAATCCTCTTCCCAGTGAAAGGCCTCACCCCCTTCGAACCTGCCTATTAACCTCTCCCATGAAAGGGACCACAACCACCTAGTCACCGTAAAATGCACACGCTTGGTTTATGAACCAAATGTCAACAAAACTTGTCAAATTGTCTAGTGGTGAACCCTCCACTAGGGATTTCTGACAAGATAGGCGCTTGAATTAGGCACCTCAACACTTCAAGTCACAACCTAAACTCAAAGCACCACCCTCTCTTAAGGGGAAACCAACCGGGGTGGGACAATTGTAAAAAAATGTATATATCCAAGAGTAGTCAAAATAAGGGTGGGAGTCACCTCCTATTGAAATTCTCACATTGACACAACAAATTTGGTTCAGAGCAATCTCTATCTCCAAAACTCGGGGGTCCTAAGATGCATTCTCCTCCTCTAAAACTCTCAACAAATGCCCCCTACCAAGCTCTCCAAGGTCCCACACCCCTCTCACCAATGCTTGAGCACACCCAACATTCCACACAAACCACTCCCAACCATCTCCTCTCAATATCAGTTTGTATAGGCCCAAAGGCACGCATAGGCGAAGAACCCGTACTAACAATGCCTCAGGAAAATCACTCATCTAACCTCCCATACCAAGGAACCAAATGAAACGTAAGGCGCTAAAGATGGGGCTGTATAAACAACTATCTCCTTCTTGGTTGTTTTGAGCGGACGATGCCATTTGTTGTTTTCGTCACCCTTCATTTCACCATGCGTCATGTATTGGTATTTGACTCACTTGAGGACAGGCACCATACCACCTTCCCAACCTCCTCTGATGTACTTGCCACATTCTTCACCCAAACAAGGAATTTAAATTAAATATTTGGAAATAATTCATAATTTTAATTTGTTGTCCCTTTTAACAAATAAATATAATATTTAAAATTAAGCACTATAGAGAATTATAAATATTCGACCAAACATTATAATTTAAATTAAAATAAATCTGAGCTACTAAACAATATCCATTATAAAAAATAATTCATCTCTAAATATTAGTGACACATGCATAGGGTTATGTCCCAAGAGAATTAGAAATTTCAAACCCTCGAGTTACACACATTATTTATGGCCTACGTAAAAAAGTTGTGAGCATAAGGGGTTTAGTATACAACAAATAAAATTAATGAAAACTCAAGTTTTGAACTTAATAAATTGAATATGGTTCATTTTTCTGTAGAAAAAAAAGTGTAATGTTATTTATCTAGAAGGAAAAATAAAATTACATTTTGCATATGATACTAAACATTCTTTTAAAAAACACCCCTTAAAACAAATTTAACAAAGATAAACATAACCACTGATGCACATAAAATAAGAAGAAAATGAAGATTAGTCTGACATTTTCTGCTTAACCATTCCTTTTACCCTTCTTTTTTTGCACCTTGTGCCAACTATCTAAAGCTAGTTCAATAATAGGAACCATTACCAATTCTCTACCTTCATCCAAATGGGAAGCTTCTTTGTCATAGTATGAACTCTTGGAAAAATGGGCTCTTTTAGTACCCCCAAGTACATTCGAATTCTGCAAGGCTTTAGGGTTAGAACCCTACTGAATTTGTATGATCATTCTTATTTGTGTCAGGGTGTCCCTTATCGATTGATATCTAGGTTGAGCCTTTATCTCTGCATCATGTTGGAATTGGTTATGCTCTTTGTTGTCTTCTTCTTTGTCTTCCGAAGGGGGAAGCTTGAAAAACTACCATCCTTTTGGTCGATTTGGATGCTTCTTTTTATTTTTTGGGTTCTTCTTAGCTCGTGGATAGGTATTATGTAGGTGTCTTGTTTGAAAAAATTCATGACATCAGAATGTCATATTCTCATAGTCCAAAATTTGATACTACTGTAGATTGTTGTGCTTCAATGTTATGTGATATAGAAGTCCTTTGTTAAGGCCAATCTCCACACATATTATGGAAAAGGTGAAGAGGCATTTTTCTATTCTTTCCATGTTTATTTTTTTTTAATTTACCCAAAGCCTTTCTAATTTCCTCAAGAAGTTTGTGGTTCCATAAAGGAATGGGGAGATTTGGAAGCCTCACCCATATCGGCATGGTTGAGACCACTATTTTTATGGCATCAAATTATGGGAACCACAAAGTGATGAATAACCCAACATTTCCCTAAAACCATGGCCCTTCCTGCAAAAGAAAACCCATGTCCTTTTGTGTGTTAAATTGGACTATGAATAATCCTTTAAAGCATAATTAAATGTCACAATTTGGTTTTTATAAAGTGAAAACCCATTGTAAAAGCGCTTCAAGTTTTGGCCAAAAAGCATTGAATCAGTAAATGATTGCATTTTTTGAAGAGAAAAAAAAAAGTAGATAACTCTAGATTATTGACCACAATAGTTGGGACTTGTCCCATTTGGTCTACCATACAGGGGCCTAAAATATTTTGGTTTTTTTCTGCGAGGGAAAAACCCCTCCCTTAAACTATTTCCTTGAAAAAAACCATGGTTCCATTTTATTTTGTATCCCCAGGAGCACCCCCACTTAGCCTAGAGTTAAAAAATATAGATGATTTTATTATTAGATTATAATATTTGAGCAGGGAAGAGTCATGGAGAACCTTCCCTTCACATTGCAAGCATTGGTAATTTCTGGCTATGCCCTATTTTTCTTGAATAGACTTCTTAAAGAGAAGAAACGAAGTTTGAATTTTTTGACCATAAAATAATAGATTTCCCCATATTTTTTATGAAGATATGAAAGTAAGTTTATTTTATCTTCTTTATTTGAAAAGAGAGATATAGCTAATGAGCGAGGAGTACAAGGGAGAGCCAACCCCAACACCATAGTGTATTTCCATGGATATAATTCACATAATGGATAAAAAATAGAGGAAGAGGGAAAAAATACCCTGGTACCTGTCTTTTGATTTCCCTTCACCCGAGTCATGATTAATAAAGATCTTCCACCGTGGGAAGTGATACTCCTAGAAGTGATTTTGATTCATATATCAATCCATGACAAAACCCCAACAATGGAGGATTCCACTGGGCTAGGCCCTCCTCTGTCTTCACCGATCATTGACCCCCCACTTTGGGACGAGAGTTGTATCTCCACTAGGAAACACCATCTGCGTCCATAACCTTCGTGGCTATCACGGTGAAGCACAAATGAACCATGTCCTGAGATGGCAAGAACTACCGAAGATGGTTTATGTCCAAAGGCAACTCTAAGATTATTTTTGCTGGAAAACATAACTCCATCTCCCATCCACTATACTCTTGGTGTTATCTTTATTATTATATCATGTTTATCTAGATATTCTTTGACCTTGATAAATTGGATATGGTTCATATCATTTTTATCTAAAAAAAAATTGTTTTGGTATTAAATGATTATTTTCTAGGGGTTTACATTTATAATAGATGTATAGTATAAATGTTTGAGCTATTTATATTTTCAATTGATTTGAAAAGTGAGGTGATATTGTTACACATGTATTAAAAAGCTAAAAAAAAAATATACATTTGTATTATTATATATATTCAATAGGAAACTTTTTATCAACTCTTCACTAGGAAATTATATATCTTTGTTTTTATCATAAATGTATATAATGACTAAACAATTAAATCCATTAAGAACTCCGTTTTATATGTATTATTCTCAAACTTCCTCTTGATTTAACTAAATTTTCCTTACATCTAACATGCTATAAGATCCAACACTCCTTGCTAAAAAGCATCATAATGGGTTCACATTATTATAATCTTTATATCTATTCCCCATGTATGTATGCCCTTTATGTCTTGCACATTTTTCTCTCAAATTCTCCTAAACATGTGCATTCACCTCCTCATTAGTTCAACCAATGTTTTTGCTGCATCACTTCTTTGAATCTCATTTAGTAAATCAACTATATCTACATCTTAACGACATCCATATATAATTTAGAGAAGTGATAATAATGTTGGCCTATTCATTGTATTATTTAAATAAAATTCTATCTTCACCAAAATTTATCTCATTATTTTGGCCTACTTCCTACTAAATGACATCTCAACTTTTTTCTCACCCTCCTACTTACAAATCAATCTATCCACACACACACAAACATATATGCTAAATTCAATTGCAAACTTGTTCCTAATATATTTGATAATGTCCTCTAGAAGTGAGTAATAAATCTTAATTCTTTGACAATCCATATAATTTCATGAGCTCCTAAAATCATATCTTCACATAGTAAATTGCATCATTGTTTTTTCTACAAGGAAATATATGCACCATCTTGGCAAACTATTAAATCATCATAATGACTGAGCCATGTCCTCTCTATATATTTCGCAAGTTTACAACAAATTCCATTGAGATATCTTCCCATGGTATCCTAGGTATATAAAATGACATATACAAACATATTTCCGTAGTCACTCCCTTAACCATCTACAAATTTGGCATCTCTAAACATATCTTCAAACTTCGGCCAACGCTATCTTTTTTCAAGAAAGATTTGGGTTTAAGCTCTCATGAAGTGTTATGTTAATCCACAACCATTCAAATATTTTATTAAACTTTTACACTATGAGCATTCAAGTATATACAACATTATACCGTTAAACATATAACCTCATTGGAGAGTAATCCATTTCTTCCTTTGCTCTCGCTAGATTTGATTTCTACAATGATACATAATTTGTGTGAAATAATTGTCCTACACAGAACTCCTAGATGTATTCAAATGTTATCTCTACCAACACATTCTTCATTCTCTGATTATTGAACATCTTATCTACTTATTCTCTTTACCCAATTTATGTTTCAACACAAGGTATAACTATGTATGAACTCTACCCATATAACATACTGGAACATTCAACTTTACTTAAATATTAATAACCTCTAGAGCTTCAAGAGATTTATACAACAAAATCTCCTTTGACAAAAAATAACATATCCAATGCTTAAATACTTGCATAGTTGCATAAAATTCCAAGTCACATGTGAAGGAACTACATTTATCACATTCACTTCTATGTTCCTAAGTCAACATTTGTTCAATATTGTCTATACTCACATCACACTATCCAAATACCTTATTATTTTTCAATGGAAACATAGGTGCCTATTTTATCTTGGCCTTCTACATATCAAACCATGTTTTACTTGCATTCTCTACTAAAATATTTGTCTCTTCATACACCTTTTCACAGGTGCAAAAATCCCACTAAAACCATGAACACTATTCTTAGGAAAAATCCATGGAAACTACTTACCTCATATACATTGCATGGTATTGGGCACTCAAATAAAAATTTCACCTTCTCAAGGTCCATGCTCAATCCTTGACGAGAGATAACAAATCCCAAGTGCATTGATTCTTATTTGGAGAAGTCCCACTTCTTCAAATAAATGAAAAACACCTTAATCATTAGCTACATTGATTTACTCGGTGTAGTAGTCATATAAAAAGGCATGAGCATATGATTTTCATATAGTCCATTATTTGTCTTAAATGTTATCTTAGCCCCATCTCTTCTCTGATCCTTATCTAGTGATAGCTACTCTTCAAATGAATCTTGGTGAAATATCTCACCCTACTCAAGTCGTGCAACATGTCATCCATCCTTGGCAACAAAAATACATGTTTCATTGTAATTTTATTCAATTATTTTGAGTGAGTGCACATCCTTCACTTATAATCCTTCTTTAGTGTGAAAAATGTTGGTACTAAGCATGGATTCATATTTTATTCTATCAAATATCTCCACAACTAATCATCAACTTGTGCATTCAATCCCACGCTCTCTATTAGATTCATCCTATGCAGAGAATAATTCAAAATCATTTCTCCTAAATTCAAGACTATCTCATGCACAATCTTTTTGTTCAATGGAGGTTCATCTAGAAAATAATCTTTTGCAATACATATAAATGAAACCAACAACATCTTCATTTCTCAAGGGAATCTATTTCTCTTGCATGTTGTCTTTCATTCATTATCTTATTCTTCTTTTGCCACCTTTGAAAAAATCACGTAAAACCCCTATTCCTCCTTCAACACAATTAGAAAATTCTAGATAGTTATAAGCAACAACTTCCTTGGGTCTTCATCATTCATAGGAAACAATTGGATTTTGCATCCATCCTTCATGATGGAATAGGAAATAATCTACCATCATATATTGAACAACAATTGAACTACCATATTATACCAAACAACTTGTGACACATTCATAGGGATCATATCGCATAATTTTTTTTATCTTATTTCCCACTCATTTTTTATCTCTTTAAAATCACTTCTAGGAAACAAAATAATTTGTAAGGGTGGCGAAGATTTTTTCACACCAAACCTGGTTTCTCTATCATTTCACTAGCATCATGTTTTAGTACTACTAAAACCAATAACAAATTTGCAACACTTATTTCAATATTTACACTTGGTTATGAAGATATTTCACCTCAACCACTTGTCTCCCTCTAGTATTTTCCACTACATTGGCACACTCTTTACATTGCACATATTCAATTACCATCCTATGTTTGTTGCTAATAATTATGATTATTATATTATCTCCTAGTATATCACTTTGGATTAACTAAATTTTTGCTTCATTAGCTCATGTACCATCCCTATATGGGCACTCAAAGGATCCATAGCCTTCATTTTGACATATGCAATAGTAAATTTTCCTTTTGTAGCCATTAATTCTTTTTCCTCAATATGGTATCCAACTTAAGCCTTTCCTAAACCTTATTTAAATGCACTACCTTTATCTCACTGAACTTCCTCCTCTTTGTATGTTTCCTTTGTGCATTATAATGAACCCGTAATTTTGCTTCCTTGACTGCCTTTTCCTCTATCAACCATTCCTTTTGGTATAACTCCATGCTTACTTTTATTATTCTTTCAAAGCTAACTAATAAAATTCTTCAATTGTATTTATCTTGTGCAAAGATCATATCGTTCTTGATTGCAAACTTCGTCATATTCACATACTTAGAGACTCCTCAGTTTTCATCCTCACCATGATCTATGTAGATGGAATTCCTATAAGTTTCCTTTGTATACTCTTGTTCATTTTAGTCTTTCTCAAGCTCCCCATATTTCTAGAAAACACTCATTGAAAATCCACTAGAAAATGATTTTCTCTCAGATTAGACACCATCTTATTCCAAGTATGTATTATCTTCTTACTTTAACCAACTTACATGCATTGCATAAATCCCACCAAATGACAACATGACCACTTTATTTGGTAATTGCAAATTTCACCTTGTCGTGGAAATGCTCTCTTAGCTCTCACCTTCACTTATGAATAATCACTTAGGTGGAAATTCCCTTTTTTATCAACAAACATACAATTTTTAGTTTGCAGCCTCTTATTTATCTTTTGAGGTGAACTCTCACCTTATAAGGAATGATCTCTTCTAAATTAAAATTGAACTTCTCCTCAAAGCCACTTGATCACTTCATGCTGCATTGACTTATCTTGCATTGATTTATCCTACATTGCCATGAAACTTAGGCTTCCAATGATCTGAATCACTTCCTCACAAGAATTTATACTCTCATCTTCTTAACTTGACTTAGTTATAAAAGAAAAATCTTTAACTTATTATTTATGGCTTCTCTTCTCTTGCGTACAAATTATTTTTCTTCCTATACACAAATTATATTATTTTTACTATTACTATATATTATCCTTACACCTCCACCCCTTTCTCTCACCTCCACCCCTTTCTCTCATGTTTTATGCTTAACCCATTCGTCATCTTCTATCTTTTCCATTGTTACAAATTAACATTAGACACTCTTACATCACCTAATAAACAATTTGTCATTAAAATTGTGATCTTAAAAATATATTAAAACCTTTTTATCTAATTCCAAACACTTTGATGGAATGGGAATAAAAAAACATAACCCACATTTTGTATTTTTTATTTATTCACTAAACTGCGATTTTTATTAATAGAATCTAATTTCTAAAATCTTAAATATGACCTTCCCAACACATTGAATAAAATAGAAAAGACATTTATAAACCAAATTACTTGTATATGAAAATTTAAATTTAAATTTTTATGTTATGTATATAGAAATCTGACCAATATTATTTATAACACAGATATTTAAAAAATTATGGTTCTAGTAGGAAGATAATATTGTCTCGTATTATAGGTTTTCATTGAAGAACATATACTACGTATTGCCCTTCAAGATAACTAAAGCTTTGACAAAGAGAACAAATTCCCTTGTGAGATATCTTGAATTGTTGCATCTGGAATATTTTCTAGTAAATTAATTGACATAGCTTATATATGTAATGCAAGTTATAGGATAGTTGTATAGGTGAAAAACATATTAAATTAATTGTCATAGTAATTATGTAATGCAAGCAGCGGATAACTATATAGTTATATGTAATGCAAGAAAAAGGATAATTATATAGGTGAAAAATATATTAAATTAATTGTTATAGTTTATATATGTAATGCAAGTAGGAGGATAACTATATAGGTGAAAAATATATTAGAGGAAAATATACATTGGATTGATGTGATTGATTAGAGAAGATATTTATATAGGTGAATATATATATATTTATTGATTAGAGCAACTAATTATATAGGTGAAAATATATATTTTATTCATTAGAAAAGGTTATTATATAAGTGAAAAATATATATTTTATTGATCAGAAAGGTTGTTTATATGTGTGAGGAATATGTTTATTATAGTTGATAATATTTGTTAAAATAAGTATAAATTATAGAAAAAACGTGTTTATTTATTTTTATTTTTTTGTAATAAAGGAATTAATAATTAGGCTAGTTTTGTATTCATGTGACATGAGTTTGATTTCAACCACTACTCTTATACGTCTAGTTACCAATGTATGCCCCTTTCATAGGCATAGGTTAATTGAGGAGATTTGAACCTTGAATTTCACAACTCACATAATACTTTATATCAGAACAATTGTCAATTGAAATGCCCCCTTGGGACTAAACATATTTAACTTGAGAAAGAAAAAATCATTTGAACATAAAATATAGGAAGTTATTTAACTTGAGAGAGGAAGAATGATTTTAGCATGAATTATAGAAAGATATTTAACTTAAGATAAGAAGAGTTCATAGAAAAATAATTTGGTCATTTTAGAGAGGATGTTAAGAATATAAAAAAGGCTTCATATATGAATTAATACAATATAAATCAATATTTTTTATAGGCTATCAAAGAGAGTGTTTTTATAGTTTCTAGTTATCACATCCTTGTTATTTTTACAAGAGTATAGCTTAAAAAAAACTCTTAATACTCTAATTATTTTAAAAAATATAAAGTTAATAAAAAAACATGATGCTTAAACGCTTTCTCTTGACCTACATCTGTTGAAGGAGAATGCTTTTATTTAGTGTCCATTTCATCTTTTAACTGGTGCACAATGTCTTCTTCCTTCAAATGCATTAGTGGAATTGCTTAAATTTTTTTGATTTGAGGTTGTGGAATAATGTCCTTATTGTTTTCTTTTGTTGAACCAAGACTCCCATTACTATAATGTTTTGCGAGGTATAGATATGCTCATTCTCATGTACCTTGGTACTTACTATGAAGATGTAATATTTGTTGAATTAAATTAAATATTCATTTCTATGAAGTTCCCTATGAGTCTCTTGAACTTCTCTATGTAGAAATTCCTTGTAGATTCAAAATTCTAATGTAATTTTCTAAAACAATAGACTTGAATCTACTCTACTCATCAACGAAAAATTAAATCACCATCGAGACACGATATCAAAAACTTGTGACATGAATCAATTAACACACATAACACGAGGAAATATATAGGGGAAAGCTATATTGCATTAATCAGAAAATATTGAAGAAATACAATGCTTGTTGAAACTTGAACAATCTTTGGACAAGTACAATCTATATCATTGCTCCACAAGCTTGCTCTAGTTGATACTTAACCAATTTCCTACCTGCCTAAGCTCCTATTTCCTTGCACTGTTTCCTTGGGAATTAGCCCCTATTATTTAGGGAAATTCCTCTTCAAAAATTGTGCAATCCCTATAGGGACTTCTCTGAATTCATGCACCACCTGTATAACTTAGATAATTACGCAATTGATAGTACACTTCCCTTGAAATCCAATCTCAACTAGGTAACTCAAATTTCATGCATGCATGAGTTAGTTAAGGCTGAATTTATCAGTTAACTGATTGATCACTAAGAACACACCTTACTACTAGATCTCCTACTAGTTCCTCCAACAGTTGGAACTAGTTTAACTAATTTTAACTCAATTTAACTGAATTAATTTTTACAACTCAAATTAAACTCAACCTAGGCTCCTAAAATTTAGGAACCACTCTACATTACTCAAGTTAGGCCCTCAACTTGAATTAATTGAGCCAACTAATTATTTATAACTTATTTAACACATTTTTGTTGTCTAGTGATGTGGAATTACAATTTTCTCCTAATTTAATTCAAAGGAAAAATTAAAGTTGGAATTTCTTGTTGTTATTTTCAACACTCCCTCTCAACAAGAAAGGGATTATCAAATACCACAATCTTGTCTCTATGGAACTCAAATTTTCCTCTTGACAAAGATTTTGTCAAAATATCTGCATCTTGTTCCTCTGTAAGAATGCATTACAACAACATAATCCGCCTCTACACACAATGTCATAGATGGTGATACTAGATGTTGATATTCTTGGATTGATCATGAAAAACTGGATTTTCAGAGAGTTTGATACAACTTTGATTGTCACAGTAAATCATGGTAGGATCCATCATCTAACCAAATAACCCGACAAGAATCTTCCTCATCCGAATAGCTTCACAAGCTACTTGGCTAACAACCATGTACTCTTCTTCCATTGAACTGAGTGCAACTAATACATTTTTCTTCCTCTTGTACCAAGAAACTATTGCTGACCCAAAATTGATGACTCCTCCTAAAATTCTCTTCCGATCTGATGGAATACCCACCCAATATGCATTTGGGAACCCTTGAAGCTTCACTGCCTATGTCCATCTATACCAAAGACCATATTGAGTAGTGCCTCTGAGGTATCTCAACACATGTTTGGATGCCTTCAATTACAGTTTGGTTGGCTTAACCATTGCTTGACTAAGCTGGTTAACTGCATAACACATGTTCGGTCATGTGTTCACCAAATACATGAGTGAACCCACAAGATACCTATAAGTAGTGGCCTACACCTCCTCACCTGAAGTGGCATCCTCTTTCCTCCAACTGCCTACTATAGGAGCTTCCATGGGCTTGTTGCTCTCCATGTGGAACTTCTTCAGTATCTCATTGGCATACTTTCCCTGAGAGACAAACAATTCCCCATCTCTCTGTCATACTTCCAAACCAAGGAAATAATGCATGAGTCTGTTGTCCTTCATCTCGAACTCTCTTGCAAGATCCTCTTTGCAAGATTTTATCAACTTATCATCACCGGTTAGAATCAAATCATCGACATATAATACCATAATACACAATTTACCTTAAAAAAAAATATGGCAAAGGTTTGCATCTGCTTCATTTTTGGTGAAGCCTAACCTAGTGAAATAATTGTCGATCCTATTGTACCAAGCACTGGGTGCTTTTTTCAATCCATACAACGCTCACTTGAGTCTGCACACATGTGACTCTATATTGTAGGTCTCAAATTCTTCCAGTTGTTCAATGTACACCTCCTCCTCAATCACACCATTGAGGAATTCTTTCCTCACATCCATCTGATGGATCTTCCATCCCATTTGTGTTGCAAGTGCTATAATTTATCTAATAGAAGAGTACCTTTCTATTGGATCAAAGGTATCCTTGTAATCAATTCCATCCACCTACGAGAACCTCTTGGCCACAAATTTTGCCTTGTGTTTCCAATGGTTTCGTCTTCCTCTTGCTGCACCTTGTAGTTCCACATCGAACCTACCATTAACTTGTTCTCTAGTCTTGGGACCACTTTAAACAATGTTTCTGACTATGGAATCATATTCCTCTACCATGGCATTAACCCATACTGGCTACTGCACTATTTCCTTGAATGAGGATGGTTCTGTCTCAACTAGCTCACTCATCAGAGCTGTGTACCTAGTGTACCGATTTGGTGACCTCCTCTCCCTGCGTTGTGATGTGGGTGCTCCCACATTCTCTCTAGCATCATGCAATAATCTGTCATCTTTCTTGGTGTGCTTCCTTCCTTCTCTAGATGTCTCTACATGAGTGGGTTCTTCCACTTTCTACTCCTTTGCTTGTGGTTGCTCCACATCTTCTTGAGGTTCTTCTTTTGGATTCAAAAGCTCTTCATTTGCGTCCAATTGTAGCTCTCTCTCAAGGTAATATCTCATGGCCTTCTCTTCATTGAACTTCACATCTCTATGAACCACTTTCATCTTGTGAGATGGAAGGTACACCCAATAGTTGTGAGGTGTATCAATGTACCCCAAAAATATTCCCAACTCAGGTGTCGACTCTAGCTTTTTCCTTCTATCCTTGAAAACATGACAATAAACTGATGAACCAAAGGTCATGAAGTGCAACACATCTAGTTTCTTCCCTGAAAAATCTTCTTATGGTGTAATAATCCCGAGAATATGATGAGTGCTCTTGTTCTGCACATATACCGATATATTTCATGTTTCATCCCACAAGTGAAACGGTAGGCCCTGATCATGCAACATCACTCGTGCAACTCCCACAATAATTTTTTTCTTCCTTTCATCCACCCCATTCTACTATGTGTTATGAGGTTCTATTAAATCCTGTCAAAAGTTTTTTTTTTCACATAAGTTCTTGAACTCAATTAGCACATATTCTCCACCATTATCCCTTTTGAGAGCCTTCACTTTCCTACCAATGTCTTTCTCAACAAGTGCTTTAAATTCAGAAATTTTGGAGAATATTTGGTCTTTCTTCCACATGAGAAAATCGAGCACTTACGTAAGAAATCATCTACAAATATAACATGATACCTATGCATGGTTTTGGAGGTTTTTGAGAACGATCCACACTAGAGGAAGAGGGAAAAAATACAATGGTACCTATATTTTTATTTCCCTTCACCTGAGTCATGAGTAATAGAGATCTTCCATCGTGGGAAGTGATACTCCTAGAAGTGAGTTTGAGTCGTAAATTAGTCCACGAAAAAACCCCAACAATGGAGGATTCCACTGGGCTAGGCCCTCCTCTGTCTTCACCGATCATTGATCCCCCACTTTGGGACGAGAGTTATATCTCCACTAGGAAACAACATCCACGTCCATAACATTCGTGGCTATCACGGTGAAGCACAAATGAACCATGTCCTGAGATGGCAAGAACTATCGAATATGGTTCATGTCCAAAGGAAACTCTAAGATTATTTTTGCTGGAAAACATAACTCCATCTTCCCTTCCATTATACTCTTGGTGTTATATTTATTATTATATCATGTTTATCTAAATATTTTTTGACCTTGATAAATTGGATATGGTTCATATCATGTTTATCTAAAAAAAAAATTGTTTTGGTATTGAATGATGATTTTCTAGGGGTTTACATTTATAATAGATGTATATTATAAATGTTTGAGCTATTTATATTTTCAATTTCTTTGAAAAGTGAAGTTATATTGTTACACATGTATTAAAAAGCTAAAAAAAATATATACATTTTTATTATTATATATATACAATAGGAAACTTCTTATCAAATCTTCACTAGGAAACTAGATATCCTTGTTTTTATCATAAATGTATAGAATGACTAAACAATTAAATCCACTAGGAACTCCACTTTATATGTATTATTCTCAAACTTCCTCTTGATTTAACTAAATTTTCCTAACATCTAACATGCTATAAGATCCAACACTCCTTGATAAAATGCATCATAATGAATTCACATTATTATAATCTTTATATCTCTTCCCCATGTATGTATGCCCTTTATGTATTGCACATTTTTCTCTCAAATTCTCCTAAACATATGCATTCACCTCCTCATTAGTTCAACCAATGTTTATGTTGCATCACTTATTTGAATCTCATCTAGTAAATCAACTATATCTACATCTTAACGACATCCATATGTAATTTAGAGAAGTGATAATAATGTCGGCCTATTCATTGTATTATAAAAATAAAATTCTATCTTCACCAAAATTTATCTCATTATTTTGGCCTACTTCCTACTAAATGACATCTCAATTTTTTTCTCACCCTCCTACTTACAAATAAATAAATAAATATATATATATATATATGCAAATCATATGCTAAATTCAATCGCAAACTTGTTCCCAATATATTCAATAATTTCCTCTAGAAGTGTGTAATAAATCTTAAGTCTTTGACAATCCATGTATTTTCATGAGCTCCTTAAATCATATCTTCACATAGTAAGTTGCATCATTGGTTTTTCTACAAGGAAATATATGCACCATCTCAAAAAACTATTAAATCATCATAATGACTTATCCGTGTCCTCTCTATATATTTGGCAAGTTTAAAACAAATTTCATTGAGACATCTTCCCATGGTATCCTAGGTATATAAAATGACATATACAAACATATATTCGCATTCACTCCCTTCACCATCTAGAAATTTGACATCTCTAAACATATCTTCAAACTTAGGCCAACGCTATCGTTTTTCAAGAAATATTTGGGTTTAAGCTCTCATTAAGTGTTATGTTAATCCAAAACCATTTAACTCTTTTATTAAAATTTCACACTATGAATGTTCAAGTATATACAACATTATACCCTTAAACATATAACCTCATTGGAGAGTAATCCAATTCTTCCTTTTCTCTTGCTGGATTGGATTTCTACAATGACACACAATTTGTGTGAAATAATTGTCTTGCACACAATTCCTAGATCTATTCAAATGTTATCTCTACCAACACATTCTTCATTCTCTTATTACTCAACGTCTTATCTACTTATTCTCTTTACCCAATTTATGTTTAAACAAAAGGTATAACTATGTATGAACTCTACCCATATAACATACTAGAATATTCAACTTTACTTAACTATTAATAACCTCTAGGTCTTCAAGATATGTATACAAAACTCCTTTGACAAAAAATAACATCTCCAATGCTTCAATACTTGCATAGTTGCATAATTCCAAGTCACATGTGGAGGAACTATGTTTATCACATTCACTTCTATGTTCCTAAGTCAACATTTCTTCAATATTAGCTATACTCACATCATACTCTACAAGTACCTTATTATTTGGAAATGGAAATATAGGTGCCTATTTGATCTTGGCCTTCTACATATCAAACCCTTTTTTACTTGCATTCTCTACTAAAATATTTGTCTCTTCATACACCTTTTCACAGGTGCACAAATCCCACTAAAACCATGAACACTATTCTTAGGGAAAATTGATGGAAACTACTTACCTCATATACGTTGCATGGTATTGGGCACTCGAATAAAACTTTAACCTTCTAAAGGTTCATACTCAATCCTCTACGAGAGATCACAAATCCCATGTACATTGATTCTTATTTGGAGAAGTCCCACTTCTTCAAATAAATGAACACCACCTTAATCACTAGCTCCATTGATTTACTTGTTGTATTAGTCATATAAAATGGCATGAGCATCTGATTTTCATATATTTCATTATTTGTCTTAAATGTTATCTTGACCCCATCTCTTCTCTGATCCTTATCTAGTGATAGCTACTCTTCAAATGAATCTTGGTGAAATATCTCACCCTTCTCAAGTCGTGCAACATGTCATCCATTCTTGGCAACAAAAATCTATGTTTCATTTTAATTTTATTCAATTATTTTGAGTCAGTGCACATCCTCCTTTGTGCACTATGATGAAATCGTACTTTTTCTTCCTTGATTTCCTTTTCCTTTATCGACCATTCCTTTTGGTATAACTGCATGCTTATTTTTCTTATCCCTACAAGGAAAAGACCCTCTAGCGGATGTTTTTGAGGAACCCCTTATAAAAGTACCCCAGAAATATGTTTGTAGTGGAGGTTACTAGAGGAGGTTGGCGAGTGGAGGTTTTTGCGGATTTTTTTCGTCCGATGCGCTTATCATCCTAAACCACACCGATGTGTTCAACAATAGAAAGCACCGATGTGCAAAAAACAATGGCATAGCGGGACACTGTGAACTCCGTACAAACCTGCCCGGTGCATCTTATTATTGTAGTGCACTGGTTATTAACAAATATTCTGCACCAGTGCATCCTAAAACCCCGCACCAAAACTGAAATCTCCTAGTGCGGTCTTAAGAAACTGCATCGGTGCGCCTATAAAACCCCGCGCACCGGAACAGGGTTAAATAAAAAAAAAAATTACGGCCAAAAAAACTGAATTTTTCACTTTTCAGTGCTCTAGAGCTCTCAAGCACTGGTGCAAATTTTCCTTGTCTAAGGCGCACTAACATCGGTGCTCCCATTGCACCCATTGCACGCACTGCTATTGTGCATTTCCCACCAATCTCCATTTTGAATTTTACAAAATGATGGGAAAATTTAGTTTTGCAAATTATACATCGAATATGCCTCCTCGACAGCCAAATGTAAAACTATTTTTCTTGTCTTTCCATAATTAATCCTTTTAGCGGATTAGAATTGTAAATTTGCTTAAAATTAACCTTCAAAAAAAAAAAAAAAAAAATCCTGCGCGGTGCGCTTGAGCTGTTCGGCTCGCACCGGTTCGCGGTGTTGTCTGTAAATTTATAGCCCACACTACAACCGGTGCTAATTGTATCCACACCAGTTTTAGGGTGGTATCGAAAGGTGCGCCACGATATTTTAAAATTTAAAAAAAGTGTGGTGCGATCGGTTACCTGGGCGCACCGTTGACCCTGTGGAATAGCAGCAATGCAGTGTGTTGATTGAAATATCCATCTCGGGGCGGGTAATTTTTTCAGCGCAACGCATTTCGAAATTTCGACATGGTCAACAGTGCGGCCTCGTAAAATACCGCACCGTTGACAATGTATTGATGTCAGGAGGTCGGTGCGCTGACCAAACTATACGCCTTGGGGCATATAGTTTGGTTAGCGCATCGCCCTCTCGACACTAGTCCATAGTCAACGGTGCAATCTGTTATACCACCACATCGTTGACTTTGGAACAATGCCAGGAGGTCAGTGCGTTGAAAATTTGTAGGTGCATTGCATCTGGTGCACGACAAAAATAGATGCACCATGACCGGTGCATGGCTGTTTTTTGTGGCCAGCTGACTGTTTTTTTTTTTTTTTAATTTATATATGTATATTCCTACATACATGTCTCATTTAATAAAAAAAATTTACATTTAATATGTCAATCATTTAGAGACGTGAAAATAGAGAAGAGAGGGAACAACAACAATAACAGGCAGACCAGTATAACATGGTTCGCCTGTGGGAGGCACGAGAGAGGGAGAGAGATGTGTACCCTCGCCCTATACAACAACTACCTATGGGCTCTTAAGGAAGGTAGGCCTCCTTATTTTCTATGAGGAAGCTACTTCCCTAAAGGACCATGGTTTGTTTTTGCGACATATTATCCGCAGGTGGAATGCCCACCTACAAGCGTTCCAGGTTGGTCCTAACTAGTGTACGCACCCACTGAGGAGGACATATATTTCATTACAGGGCTATCAAGGAGAGGGGTGGATTTTCCCTCGTTCCTAGAGGTTCCAGTTGGCTATGCAACAGGGAGTCAATTGGTGTACTCCCAAAAATACATTAGCGCAGATATACTGTCTCCTTTAGATTTTCATGTCTCTGGAGGTCAGTTACGTATTGCTGCATTTGATAGTGAGGATGTGAGGTGCCTCTCACTTCTGATTTCGACCATTTCACACAACACTAGAAATAGGCAACACATTATTTTCTTGCTTCTATATTATGTTGATTCTTTAGTACAGGAGCAACGACTTGTAAGGTGGTCTACCACTTTTTTGCGGTAGTTTTGTACAGCCTTAGATAGATGTCATGCGCATGCACAAGGGAGGGTCAGCTTCCATTTTTCTTCAAAGCTTTTTTGTTTATTTTTTGAGAGGTTTCCAGAGACGAGGCCTAATTTTGTTCGGCAGCCTCGTAGGTTGATGCTAGATGCACAGATGCACATGTGGGGACAGATAGTGCCCAAGAGGGGCGAGACTGACTTTTACGCGAGGATATGGCATGATGCACTGGAGTTGCTAGCTAGTGTTGACAAGCATCCCTTCGTTATGGTCCCTTATCCTTATGCTGGTTTGGATCCGTGAGGGTGTGCCAACATCCTATTCACAGATGATGAGCTGCCGAATGATAGAGGTAATATTATTTTTTTATTTAAATTTATTCTAACATGTTATTTAACTTGTTTTTATTAAATTTTGTAATTAAATTGTCTAATTATTGTTGTGTAATTGTATATATTTTGCAGACATTGGGTCTTTTGATGGCGAGGACATGCCAGCGCCACCAAATGATCCAGGTGTGGATCCTGATGACGATTAAAAGAATATCATGAAGATCAGAACAATTACAATGAATCAAATAACTAATATGTGAAAGAATATTGTTACGTATATAAACAAATCAATAAATTAAACATGTAATTTACCAGATCAAACTCCTAACCTAGGATAATAATGTGTCGTGTAAGCACATATGCCATACAATGTAGAACCCCTCTCTGCTGCGATGGGTCTTGATACATCATATACATTTATCCCATCCCATAATTCCTTCAATTCATCTACCAGTGGTTGTAAGTAGATATCCATATTATTCACTTGTCTTCTACCAGGGACTATGAGAGCCAACATAAGATGTTCATTCTTCACGGACAACCATGGTGGGGGGGGTGTACTGTTATTGATCACTACTACAAGACAAACAGAATATTTGGTGTTCTGTAGGGAATATGGTTGACGCCATCCATGGCTATGTTGAGTCTTCGACTTCGTACTTCACCCTTGAATTTTTTGGGCCATGCATTCTCTTTAGGCTTCATGGCTATTGAATCAGTTGGGATTTTCATAACTCCCAACTCACTTGTGTATGAGGCATGCCATCCCTGCAACATAGCTAATTCTTTGCAACGAAAGAGCCTTTGAATCATTGGGATTATAGGCATGTGCCTCAATATCTTAAAAGGAGGACCACGTGATTTACCCTTTATTTTTTTATTTATTATACTTTTCATGCCCATGTTTGAGACATATCTCTTTGTCTTCATATTCTCCTCTATATAGAATACAATCATTTGGACATGCATGATATGATATGTACTCAACACCCAACATTTTCAACAATTTATTTGCCTCTTCGCAGCTACCGGGAAAGACATTATCGCTCCGAAGAACCGTATCTTTGAATAACATGTAGTTGGTGATCATGGAAAATAATAATAAATGTACATTAATGTTGATGTAATTATTAATGTTCATAAAATTGACCATTTGTAATGTTCATTGTGTACTGATTATATTTTTCAAATTTATATAAGGGAGGATTTTATGGTAACTTACCTCAAAATTTCTGAGAAACATGCATTTGACAAGCCAAAATTTTCTTTCAAGTTGTACAGTAACATCGTTGTCCCCAACTGGGTAGACTTTGACTGACTGCCAGATCCAAAGAGAGTGATGGTGGAAGAAAATTTAAGGCTTTCGAAAAAGGTGTGAGCGATATGAGCATCATCCCCTAGCTGATCATCGTTTTGGAATGCATCTAACAACACTGTCTCCATGGTAGTCATATCCCTTAAGTAATCATCCATACCAACCTCTATTTGATTGCTTCCATTGCTAGCTTGTGAAGAACTACTATTGTTGTAGTCATTCCTAATTGGTGAATCTGGACGTAGCGGGAATTGAATCGGTGGTTGATTCAACCATTCTTGGTATCGTTCCTCTCCGATTTTTTCTCTTATTTCAGTCTTCTCTCGATATGAAATTTTCGTGGGGTGCAACGGAATATTTTAGGTAGGTCACTCATCATCACTAGAATCCTAATAATTTTTAAAAAAAATATTTGAACATGGTTAGTACAAAATATATTATATCAATTAGTAAGCACGGTGACAATATTGCATGATTAATTGGTTTGACGTTGAAATAATTACATTAATCAATATACTAAACCATTATAATTATTACCATCATTTTCCCAGGATTGTGGCTAGAAGATGCAATATTGTTACAATTGGCAGGATGAAGCGGTTGTCCATTTTCATCTACCAAAAGTGCCTTGCGGTATGATGCTCCTAATAAGATCTTCTAACGTTTTGGAGCTAATTGAATATTTTGTGCATATGAACTCGATTCTGAATCTGCATGAACCTGCAAATTTGTATACATTATAAATTTAATTAAGTTGTGTATGATTGACAAGGATAAAAAACATAAATTCAATTAGATAATGAAAATATAAATAAAATATGAAGTAAATATTACATCTCGAGATGGATAGGGAGAACTCTGCGATGGACTTTGAGAAATATTATGGAACAAGCTGGATTTTGAAGAATTGTCCATTTGATATAATTTTGATATTTTCTCCCTGCATTTGAGCAAAATCAACAATAAATTTTGGTATACACACCTAAAAGTAATTTCAGTGCCTTAAAAATGGACTTCTTGTTATTGATGCTAATGTACAGATAACTGCACCGGTCTGTTTTAGTTACTGCACACTGGTGTCATGTTATCAACGGACACACCAGTGCGGTACTATTAAGTGATGCACCAGTGACGAATAACAGCAAATTAAAAAAGCGCAACTCTATTTTTTTTAAGAGGAAAAAAATAGTAAATTGAAAAATGGGCGGCAAAATATTTTCGAAAATCTAATTTCATAAAACAATTCTTTAAATACTAAACACTTTTCATTATTTCACTATTTTTGCAAAAAATTTCAGCTAGAGATTTACAGGAGACATACCTGGAGCAAGAGATCATGAGAGCACTATGGAGCAGCAAAATACATTCGAACAGAAGTATTTAGACAAACAGAATTCCAAACCTCTGGTGATTCAAGCCCTATAGCATAGAATTTCAAACGATCTCGTGATTAAATTTTATTATTTTTTTTACTTTTTCTGCAGTTTTTTTTTATGCAGTAAGTAACAAATTTCAATTTTTTGTTCATTTTAAAAAATAAAAAATAAATAAAAAATCCATTTTTACCCTAAACCCTTCATTCTTTTTGTTTTTGCCCTTTCTTCTCCCTGTTTCTGTGATTTTAGAATTAGGGATTTTCATTTTATATTTATAGGGTTTGTATTGCTATATATAGGCCTATGACATCCAATCCACGGGACGACTTGCATAGTTGGATCCCAATCCATGTCGACCCTTGCGTGAATTTAAAAAAAAAAACAGAATTTTTTTAATTGGTGAACCCGGCATAACCTAGCGCACTGGTGCACTGTATTATCCCAGCACACCGCATATGTAATGTTTAATTAAAAAATTTAAAACAATTTTTTTTTTTTAATTTGTGCGCCATATGTAAAATAGGGCACCAGTGCGCTATTTTATTATGGCGCACCGCGAATGTAATATTTCGCAAAAACAATTATTTATTGTGTTAATCAGTGCACCATGTAACATATAACGCACTGCACCAGGTCTTCTAGTTGACAGAGAGCACCGTACAATGGTCCCTTGTTTGCGTAGGGTGTTTATAAGAATAGGCCGCACCGCCCTCTCCATGACACCATATGCTACAAAAACTAACACTAGACTATTTTTATTATTTTTTCTGTGTTAATCAGTGCAGTGGTTGACATGTAATGCATCGGTGCTCCTTGTTGCAATAGAGCATCGTACGGTGTTCTATATTGTTTGGGCGTTGTGTTTATAAGACCATCACGCACCGACGTCAGTACGTACACAATGAAAAGCGCACCAGTTTCTTGATATATTTTTTTAACCTGAAAAGTTTACAATTTATTTATAAAATATATTAATGAATGGCTGACAAGAGATCAAGTAACAAAAATATTGATAACACATCAAGAAAAGCAAAAAATGCAAATTCTTTGTAAATTCTTTACAAAAAATATTATTTTTGAACTATATGTAGGTTTAACTAATATATATTGTTTACATTGTATCATGCAAAGCCACAAAATGACGAAGCTCAATAAGATTATTTTTGATCTAGGATCAGAAGAGCGTAAAATCTTAATGGAAAAATTGCAAAAGGATGAATCAGGTGAATGAAAAAATACTATCGATCCAATATGAGTTTCTTTTTTTAATTTTCATTAATAATATACTTAAAATTATTAGATAACATGTTTCAAAAAATCTATTAATTCACATCTGTTTAATGTTCTACACGGACCAACAACTCCGAAAATGAATGTTGTTCTAAGAAAAGAAAAAAAAATAGAACATGCAAATGAAAATGAATTGCTCCTTAGCTCATTTGGAGAGGTGCTAGAGGTTAACAAAAGGGGGGGGGGATTTTACAAAAGTTTGAGGGATCTAGTGGAACGAATGTATAGATGTTCTTTCCACTTACAATACAAAAATTAATCCAATGATTCTAAGAACCAAATTTTATCTAAACTACAGGAAGATTTTCCAGAGAATTGGTCAACGAGACATCTCATACTTTAAATAGAAAAAACGTACAAAAAAAAAAAAATGAAGGAATGAAAAAGTAATACTCTTTTAAATATTTTTATAGAATTATTTATAAATATCACTTTTGTTATATTTACTTTTCATATATCAATATAAAAATTAAATAGTTTATTGTCATGTTACATTTTCAGGAAGATTATCGAAAACTCAAAAGATGAACGAGCTGATATCAGAAATATGCCAGTAGGAATGTCCAAAAATGTGTACAAGGAGATGGTCAAAGAAATGGACAAAATTGCATCACGGGAGGAGCGATCTCAAAACCAACGTGCTTCAAATGAATATGTAATCATTGAATTTTTCGATCATTAGGTACAATAAATAAACAATTTAGCATTAATTATTAATTTTCAAGTATCTTCTTGCGGAAAAGAAAAGAAAATGGAACCCATTCAGCACATAAAACAGAACGACAAGGAAGAAAAAGGTTGATATCTAAGTCTTTGAGTAATTGTTACTTCCTTATAACAACTTAACTAGATTTCATTTTTGTATATTTTAAGTTGTTTTACAAAAATCATCATTGCATGTCTTCAAACATGTGCTAACATACAAAGAAGAACCATCAGAAGAATTGATTGACATTGGGTTAAATATGGGTTGTGAGTATATGTTGGCATATTATAAATTAATTTTCGAATTTGTAAGCATATATCGATCTTGTTTTACTTAGCTCCGTCTATAATTAATAGAACAAAAAAATCTTTTATATTAAATATATGATTTTTTATAGCGTATAAAAATTCCAGGAAACAAAGTATGGAACTGTGCTAATAGATGAAATCTTGAAAGATGGCATACTACATGGTTTTGAAAGAATGTGTATAGTTCATGAGTCAATTCTTGCTATGGTACGTCATTTATTTTCGATTTGCATTGATGTATATTATTTAATATTGCAATTTTCATTATTCTCACCAATGTATATACACTCATTACAGTTTATTTTTATGTTTGTAGATGGAAGGTGAAGAAGAAGAAAACAATCAACATCGTGAACAAAACATTACTGAAAATAACCCAAGTCATGGAAGTAGCTCAAGTAGTGACAACAGTTCAAGCGAAGAATGATGATCATTATTTTTGGATATCAAAGCAAAGCGTTGTATTTTTTGAAATATTTGTCTGTGAAATCATACTTTTTGTTTGATGTAATGGACATAGTGTCCCAATTGAAAGATAAAGGGATACCAAAAATTGTCCCATTTTGTATGATAAAGACCGTCTTATTCACACACACACACACACACACACACACAGATATATATATATATATATATATATATATATATATATGTTCTAATTTATTCTATTGCGATCTCCATTATCGCTGTGAAATGTAACACCACTGATTAAATTTATGGATGATTAAATATTATAATGAAGAGATGTGAAATTTGATGATATGATATGAGATAACAAATTAATCCAAACATCACATTCAAATGCACTAATAAAAATTTGATTGATATGAATATTGTTATAAGATATGTGTCGTATTTTGATGAATAATGAATTTTCAAAAATCACAATAATTATGATATGATATAAGAAATTAATCCAAACACCACATTCAAATGCATTGATAAAAATTTAATTAATATGAATATTGTTATAAGATGTGTCGACTTTTGATGAATAATGAATTTTAAAAAATCACAATAATTTCACTGTCACAGGTAAATGTTTCTAAAAAATACAAAATGAACATCAGTGTGTGTCAGTTGTTGTACACCAGTGCGTTTGTATGATACAGTGCACCGGTGTGTTTCTACGACCTATGGGCACCGCAAAAATACCAATTCCAATTATAAATCTCGGTGTGTTTGTGCGATACTGTGCACCGGTGCATTTATGTGAGACTATGCACCGATGCATTTGTACAACCTATGGGCACCGCACAAATACCAATACCAATTATAAATCTTGGTGCATTTGTCTAATACTGCGCACTGGTGCATTTCTATAAGACTATGTACCAGTGCGTTGATACGACCTATGGGCACCACACAAATCCAAAGACCAATTAGAACGGCCTCATGTGTTATATCACCAACACTGCGGCCGGTGCGGTTTTAGACCTTAACGACCCGGTGCATGCACCTTCGACCGCCCTGGGCCACTGTCTAAAGGACACGGACTGGTGTGTTGACACCTTAGTAGCACACTGATGAAAAAAACATCTATAATAATCTTCGGCCGCCCAGTTTTTTTAGTTGTGTTGAAATTCCATTAAAAGCTCCGCCAAAACCTCCGTAACCGTAAACGGATGTTGTAGCAAATTTTTTTTTGACAATTTTGGCCAATTTTATAACACAAAAAATCTCCTTTATAACCTTCGCTAGAGGGTCTTTTCCTTGTAGTGTATGTTTTTAAAGCTAACTAATAAAATTCTTCAATCGTATTTATCTTGTGCAAAGATCATATCCTTCTTGATTGAAAAATTCATCATATTCACATACTTAGAGACTCCTTAGTTTTCATCCTTGCCATAATATATGTAGATGGAAATCCTATAAGTTTCCTCTATATACTCTTGTACAGTTTAGTGTCTTTCTCAAGCTCCCCATATGTCTAGAAAACACTCATTTAGAATCCACTAGAAAATGATTTTCTCTCATATTAGACACCACCTTATTCCAATTTTGTATTCTCTTCTTACTTTAACCAACTTACATGCATTGCATAAAATCCCATCAAATGACAACATGACCACGCTATTTGGTAATTTAAAATTTCACCTTGGGGTGGAAATGTTGTCTTAGCTCTGACCTTCACTTATGATTAATCACTTAAGTGGAAATTCCCTTCTTTTACCAACAAGCATACATTTTTTAGTTTGCAACCTCTTATTTATCTTTTGGGGTGAACTCTCACCTTATAAGGAATCATCTCTTCTAAATTAAAGTTGATCTTCTTCTCAAAGCCACTTGATCACTTCATGTTGCATTGAATTATCTTACATTGATTTATCCTCCATTGCCATGGAACTTAGGCTTCCAATGATTTGAATACTTCCTCACAAGAATTTATACTCCTGTATTCTTAACTTGACTTAGTTATAAAATGAAAAATCTTTAACTTATTATTTATGACTTCTCCTCTTCTCTTGCGTACAAATTATTTTTCTTCCTATACACAAATTATTATGTTATTTTTACTATTGTTATATATTATCCTTACATCTCCACCCCTTTCTCTCATTTTTTGTGCTTAACTATGCTTAACCCATCCACCATCTTCTTCATTGTTACAAATTAACATTAAACACTCTTACATCACCTAATAAACAATTTTTACTATTACTATATATTATCCTTACACCTCCACCCCTTTCTCTCATTTTTTGTGCTTAACCGCGCTTAACCCATTCACCATCTTCTTTGTTTTTACAAATTAACATTAAACACTCTTAACCTAATAAATAATTTGTCATTATAATTGTAATATTAAAGATATATTAAAAACCTTTTTATCTAATTCCAAAAATTAAAAAAACATAACCCATATTTTTTTCATTTTTTATTTATTCACTAAACTTTTTTATTTATTCACGAAACCGCGATTTTTATTAATAGAATCTAATTTCTAAAATATTTCATTTAAGTTAAAATGACGATCCCAACATATTCAATAAAATAGAAAAGACATTTATACACCAAATTACTTGTATAAGAAAAAATTAAATTTAAATTTATATGTTATGTATATAGAAATATGACCATATTATTTATAACACACAAATATTAATATTTTTTCTTTTTCTTTTTTTTTCTAAATAAGACTATTCTATTATATTGCACATAATATGAATTTTGAAGCTTTCTTCCATAGTTGCTACACTAGCCAATTCTGGAGGGAGCAGAGTTCAGAAAAACAAAAAAATGTGACCGCCCCAGATGGGGAAACCGGTCCAAAAATTTCTACCCTGGATAGGGAAACCAACATTAACAAAAAAAGGCCAGGAGATTATCGCATAGTTCAGAAAAAAACATGATATCTGAAATATGAAACAACACAGAGAGAGGTAACCTCTCGAATCTGAGGCTGCATGGCATGCTACTTGTCATGAGGCTGAGGCGGAGAGTCTTCGATGATGAGACACCCGTAGTCGTCTAACGTATCCTCATTTTTCTTCGACTGCTATAATTTGGGCTTAGGCGTAGTGGCGGAACACATAGGGTTGTCACTGCCTTCCCCCTTGTCATCTACTGAACGCTCTGGATTGTTGTTGCCACTGCCTTTACTACTGGAAGAATGCGCTCTAGATTTGACTGGTAACACCTCAGACTTCCGGGAATGTTGAGGGGGAGAAGGGGAAATGGTAGATTTCCTGAGACGCTTTCTTGAACCAGAGCCAACAGAGCTAGATGGTGCTTCCTGAAAGCACATAGTGAGGGTGGAAGTGACCAGAGGGTGGTCCAAGGTGTAGTCATACTGAAACTAGTACGAGGCTGAATTATCCTCAAGAGGAGGGGGACAACTTTCCTCATGGATGGATATGGGCAGGTGAGAGGACTGGCCTCTGCCATGGCCCTGACGACATCTCATCCTGTGCCTAAGCAACATACCTGAGCAGGAGGGAGCGTGTGCAAGGGGAGATCTAAATTTAATGTAAAACATGATGCCTAAACGCTTTCTCTTGACTTACATTTGTTGAAGGAGAGTGCTTTTATTTAGTGTTCATTTCATCTTTTAACTGGTGCACAATGTCTTCTTCCTTCATATGCATGAGTGGAATTGCTTGACATTTTTTTATTTGAGGTTGTGGAATAATGTCCTTATTGAGGTTTAAAACCATATTTTGCAGTGTGTTGTATTTTACTTCCAATGCATTAATTGTTTTCTTTTGTTGAACCAAGACTCCCATTAATATAACATTTTGTGAGGTATAGATATGCTCATTCTCATGCACCTTAGTACTTACTGTGAAGTGTAAGATTTGTTGAATTAAATTAAATCTCCATTTCTATGAAGTTCCCTATGAGTCTCTTGAACTTCTCTATGTAGAAATTCCTTGTAGATTCAAATTGCTAATTTAATTTTCTAAAGAAATAGACTTGAATATACTCTACTCATCAACGAAAAAGTAAATCACCATTGAGAAGCAATATCAAAAACTTGCGACATGAATCAATTAACACACATAACACGAGGAAATATCTAGGGGAAAGCCACTGCTCAAAACCCCGTCCTATATATATTTCATTAATCAGAAAATAGAGAAGAAACACAATGCTTGTTGAAGTTTGAACAATCTATGCACAAGTATATTCTATCTCACTGCTCCACAAGCCTGCTCTAGTCAATACTTAACCAATTTCCTAGCTATTCAAGCTCCTATTTCCTTGCACTGTTTCCTTGGGAATTAACCCCTATTATTTAGGGAAATTCCTCTTCCAAAATTGTGCAATCCCTATAGGCCCTTCTATGAATGCATGCACCACCTGTATAACTTAGATAATTATACAATTGATAGTACACTACCCTTGAACTTCAATCTCAGCTGGGCGACTTGAATTTCATGCATGCATGAGTTAATTATGGCTGAATTTATCAGTTAACTAATTGATCACTAAGAACACACCTCACTACTCGATCTCTTACTAGTTCCTCCAACAGTTGGAACTAGTTTAACTAATTTTAACTTAGTGTAACTGAATTAATTTTTGCAACTCAAATTAAACTCAAGTTAGGCCCTTAATCTGAATTAACTTAGCCAACTCTACATGACTCAAATCAAATTAAATTTAGGAACCACTCTACATGACTCAAGTTAGGCCCTTAATTTGAATTAACTTAGCCAACTAAGTATTTCTAACTTAGTTAACAAATTTTTTTGTCTTGTGATGTGGACTTACAATTTTCTCCTAATTTAATTCAAAGGAAAAATTAAATTTGGAATTTCTTGTTGCCATTTTCAACACTCCCTCTCAACAAGAAAGGAATTATCAGATACCCCAATCTTGTCTCTGTGGAACTCAAAGTTTCCTCTTGACAAAGCTTTTGTCAAAATATCTACATCCTGTTCCTCTATAAGAATGCAGTCCAACAACATAATCCACCTCTACACACTATGTCGTAGATGGTGATACCAGATGTCGATATGTTTGGACCGATCATGAAAAACCTGATTTTCATAGAGTTTGGTAGAACTTTGATTGTCCCAGTAAATCACGGTAGGATCCATCATCTGACCAAATAACCTGACAAGAATCTTCCTCATCCAGATAGCTTCACAAGCGGCTTGGCTAACAACCATATACTCTGCTTCCATTGAACTGAGTGCAATTGATATCTGCTTCTTGTTGTACCAATAAATGTTGAACCAATACTAAAGACTCCTCCTGAAGTTCTCTTCCGATCTGATGGACTACCCACCCAATATGTATCTATGAATCCTTGAAGCTTCACTCCCTTTTTCCATCTGTACCAAATACCATACTGAGTAGTGTCTCTGAGGTATCTCAACACATGTTTGGTCACATTTAATTACAGTTTAGTTGGCTTAACCATTGCTTGACTAAGTTGGTTAACTACATAACACATGTTCAGTCATGTGTTCACAAAATACATGAGTGAACCCACAAGGTACATGCGAGTATTGGCCTCCACTTCCTCAATTGAAGTGGCATCCTCTTTCCTCCAACTTCCTGCTAGAGGAGTTTCCATGGGCTTGTTTCTCTCCATGCGGAACTTCTTTGGTATCTCAATTGCATACTTGCCCTAAGATACAAACAGTTCCCCATCTCTTTGTTATACTTCCAAACCAAGGAAATAATGCATGAGCCTGGTGTCCTTCATCTCGAACTCTCTTGCAAGATCCTATTTGCAATATTTTATCAACTTATCATCACAGGCTAAAATCAAATCATCAACATATAATAGTATAATCGACAATCTACCTTTAAAACAATATGGCAAAGTTTTGCATGTGCTTAATTTTTTGTGAAGCTTAACCTGGTGAAATAACTATCGATCCTAGTATACCAAGCAGAGGGTGTTTTTTTAAATCCATACAATGCTCACTTGAGTCTGCACACATGTGACTCTCAATCGAAGGTCTCAAATTCTTTTGGTTGTTCAATGTACACCTCCTCCTCAATCACACCATTGAGGAATGCTTTCCTCACATCCATCTGATGGATCTTCCATCCCATCTGCAATGTAAGTGCTAGAATTGATCTAATAGAATAGTACCTTGCTACTGGAGAAAATTTATTCTCGTAATCAATTTCATCCACCTGCGAGAACCCCTTGGCCACAAATCTAGCCTTGTGTTTCTCAATGCTTCCATATTATGCTTGCACCTTGTAGTTCCACCTCAAACCTACCATTGACTTGTTCTCTGGTCTGGGGACCACTTCCCAAACAATGTTTCTATGGAATCATATTCCTCTACCATGGAATCAAACCATACTGGCTACTACTTTGTTTCCTTGAATGAGGATGGCTATGTCTCAACTAGCTCACTCATCAGATCCATGTACCCAATGTACCGATCTGGTGACCTCCTATGCCTGCGCTATGATGTGGGTGCTCCCACATTCTCTCTAGCATCATGCAATAATCTATCAGCTTTCCTGGTGTGCTTCCTTCCTTCTCTAGATGTCTCTACATGAATGGGTGCTTCCACTCTCTACTCCTCTAATTGTGGTTGATCCACATCTTCTTGAGGTTCTTCTTTTGGATTCAAAAGCTCCTCATCTGCATCGAATTGTAGCTCTCTCTCAAGGAAATATCTCATGGCCTTCTCTTCATCGAACTTCACAAATCTGCAAACCAGTTTCATCCTATGAGATGGAAAGTACACCCAATAGTTGTGAGGTGTATCAGTGTACCCCAAAGATATTCCCAACTCAGCTGTCGACTCTAGCTTTTTCCTTGCATCCTTGAAAACATGACAATAAAATGATGGCCAAAGATCCCGAAGTATGACACATCCGGTTTATTCCCTGAAAAAACTTCTTCTGGTGTACTCATCCCAAGAATATGATGAGGACTCATGTTCTGCACATATACCGTTGTGTTGCATGTTTCATCCCACAAGTGAAATAGTAGGCCCTGATCATGCAACATCGCCCATGCAATTCCCACAATACTTTTGTTCTTCCTTTCAACCAACCCATTCTAATGTGGGTTATGAGGTGCTATTAACTCCCGTCAAATGCCTTATTTTTCACAGAATTTCTTGAACTCATTTGACACATATTCTCCACCATTATCACTCATGAGAGCCTTCACTTTCCTGCCAATGTCTTTCTCAAAAAGTGCTTTAAATTCACAAAATTTGGAGAATATTTGGTCTTTCTTCCGCATGAAGAAAATCGAGCACTTACATGAGAAATCATCTACAAATATAACATGATACCTCTTCTTGGTTGTGGAGGTTGTCGAGAACGGTTCACATAAATCTGAGTGAAATATTTTAAGGATCGCTTGCGCTCAACTGTCCCTATCTTGAAAGGTGGCTTTGGTGTACTTCCCCAGTGTACACCCTTTGCATGTATCTCGTTGCTCTAGTGCACCTTTGAGAAGTCCTGTAGAAATATCTTGCATGATATTCAAAGCTCCATGGTGCAAATGGCCAAGTCTCATATGCCATAATTCACTGATGTCTCGACTCTGCACCTTCTCTACTCTCGTGCTCAAAGCAACTTAGTCTTTTGCATCTAATTTGTAGAGGTTCTTCACCCGAACCTCGATCCACTTCCCTTGTCTCGTGGCGATGTGACAAAGGAAACCCTTTCCTTTGCTGAATATCACATCGCAACCATGATCTTCCAACGTAGCAACTGAAATTAAATTCTTCTTCAGACCCGGAACATACATGACATCTTTTAATGTGAGAGGAGAACCATACTCCCTCTGAAAAGTAACTGTACCAATATCAATCGCGCTATACCTGCCATCATTTCCCATCTCAATGTGCATCTGGAGGTCCCTCTGCTCCAAGTCGCTGAAAATTTCTTTGTTGCCCGTTATATGGAATGAGGCCAAGCTTCTACATTAGCCTCTCATAATTCCCTTTCTTCCTCATTATCCCACCTTGCATATTGAATATGACATTAGGGGATACACAAGATAGGATAATTAAATTCTAGCATGTGATAGAGATGGGAGGTAGTTGTTCTACCTAAGCCTCTTATAATTCCTTTTCTTCCTCATTATCTCATCTTTCATATCGTAGATCACATTAGGGGATATAAATGATAGGGCAAAGTTAAATTCTAGCATGCAAGACAGATGGGAGACAGATGGGAGATCGTCCTTCCAAACACCATCACCATGCTTAAACTTTAAGCTTTGAATTGGTAATGTAATGTATGAGTGAATAAATGTTGAGGATACATGGCATTCTTTTGAATCATAATTACCTTAGGGAATTGAGCGATAGTTTCTCACCCCATTTTTTATTTATTTATTTATTTATTATTATTATTATTTGCAGGAGGGAAACCAGTAATGAGAACCATACAATCATAGCTGCCACCCAAGATCACATCGCGCTGCTGCCAATGAAAACCCCCCTGGTCGGCATCATTCCCTGCCAACAATGCCAAGCAAGTTTCACAGGCTTACGCCTAACGGGCTCCCTACGGGGTTTGAACCGGTGACCTTTACAAACGAGTGCCTTAACAGAACACTCAATCACCAACAAGCCCCCACGTCGTGAGTCATTTTTTTATTAAAGTTATTCGAGCGATTAAAGTGGCTCTATTAGCTAGGAAATCAACTTCACTATTGAGCTCTCTTTAAACATGAAAATACCAAACTATATGCAAGTTGAAAACCACTTTTCTAGTTCAATAATTTGAGCTACGTTGTTGTCAAATTGGGATAAACTCATAACAATTATTTTAATAATAACACTCAAATTCCCTAGCTTTCGATTGCAAGAGAGAAACCTTGAAAAAAACATATACTTCAACCTGATTATTTGCGGTTGTGCCTAGAACTGAAGCAAATATCATTTCCATTTTGCCTATATAATCAAATACGAGTCCACCACATTTGCAAACCCTAATAAGTTAGAATACTTTTATTTTTCTAAAATTTTATAAATTAAAATCTAAATTTATTAAAATAAAATAAATTAACATAAATTTAATTTAAATATAAATTAATCAATTTTTTTATAAATACAAAATATTCTTAATTTTCAAAATTATAAATCTTTTCTTTATATTTAAGAAAGTTAAACACTTCACAAATTTCACGACTTGACATGTAAAAGTGATCCAAAGCGTTCTGTCCCAAGACAATTACAAATACCAACCCTCGTGCTACACTCATTTATCAACGCAATTAATATAAAATAAATAATAGATAAGTAAATTATTTTTCCAATCATATATAGATCCGACCTTAGCTCAGTTGGTAGAGCGGAGGACTGTAGTAGGATGTTAAGTCCTTGTTGCCATCCTTAGGTCGCTGGTTCGAATCCGGCAGGTCGGAAGCTTTTGGTTTCTCACTAAACTCGGCCGTGACTGGGCTCATATTTTAGCGTGCGATCGAAATCACTCACTATTTAAATTTCCGACGGTCGGCATTGTTAGGTCGCTGGTTCGAATTCGCCAAGTCGGAAATTCTATCTCTCACTAAACTCGTCATGCCTCGGTGCAGATTTTAACGTGCGATCGGAATCACTCGCTATTTAAATTCCCAAATGGTTGGCATCCTTAGGTTGCTGGTTCAAGCATTCATATTTGCACCTCTATCAATATTTCCAAAAACCATTGCAATTGTATCAATATGTCTAGAAAACGGAAGTTTTAGAGTGTCTGGTTAGATTTGTTTGTAAGCAAAGTTTCTTTATTTTACTATAATCAGAAACAAATGATGGCTTGCTGTGGTTTGCCACCAGGATTGAAGAACTGAAATGGAGCCTAACCCTAACCCTAGGTGAGAGCCTTGAGGCTTAAACATACATGAATCCACATGGAAAGAAAGCACCTGAGTCTAGAGAAGAGCCAGATGAATTCTAGAGGCGAGGGGGCGCGTTAGACTCGGGAGCGATGAAGGAAAACCGAAGGAGGCGAGGATGAAGGAGAGAGAGGAGCGACGGATGAGAAGTGTCAGAAAAACCAGGAATAAGGCTTGCCAAAGAAGGAAACAACTAGGCGCAATCAGGGATTTCATAGGAAAGCCAGTTCCTTTCGCCCATGACACCTACGAGTGGGAAGCAGAGGCCATGAGTGGTCATATGTGTTCATATTCGACACTTGTTCCTAGGATTGCCCACCAGTTCATGTAATGAAGCTACGGTGCTCGAGTTTTGCATTCGGAATAATTTAGATAATTACATAAGATATTATTATTATTATTTGGAATTTCTATTTTCATGGGATTGAAATTAGTGAAATGAATTATATAGCACAAGGTAATCAGGACTTCCCAAGAGGTCACCCATCTCGGATCGCCTCTAGCTCAAACGCGCTTAGCTATGGAGTTTTCCCCACAATCAAACCCACTTAACTTGCCACCCCATTTGCCTCATGAACTTAGATATTCAATTTAACAATAATGACGCTAGTGTTCTATCTCTAAAATATGGGAAAACGAGATTTAGGAATAAGGAAGAATAGACCTCAGGGAAGCAATGAAGTAAATGTTGAGGAAGAAATGTAGCATGATAAAGAAGATTACGATTATGTGAGAGGAAGATAAAGGAGATATAGAAGATAAAAATGCAATGTAGGGAAGATCAAAGGATCATAAATTTGATGTGTTTGGATCTAAGTCTGAAGAAGGTGGATTTCTCTTAATAACCACATTTCAAACCCTAAGGGCAACCTTAAACTCACAAGCAATAATCAGAACGAAAACAAAAACATTGTTTCTTTGAGGAGTATTATGAAATTATTTCCTTCAAATTTGGAGAGATTATGTGCAAATGAAGTTGAGTTGAAGGCAAAGCTAACAAAATCATGGTTGTTTATGACAAAGGGGAAATTGGTGCAAAATTGGGAAATGTGTCTTTTGGGAATGAAGTTTGGAAGGTTCCTTATAATGTTCGTAGATTCATCTTGTGTACTGGTAGGCTATCATTGGTATTTCTATTTGAGGATGGTGATGAACTTCTAAATCTTGATAATTTGCATTCTTAGTGTTATCTATTCACATTGGTGCATGATTTTCTTAAGGAATAGGTTTCATGACGCACAATACTTGCTAAGGTTTTGTAAATGGGGTAGCAAGTTAAGTGAGCTTAATTGTGGGGAAAACTCCATAGCTAAGCGTGTTTGAGCCAAAGGCGATCTGGGATGGGTGACCTCTTGGGAAGCCCTGGTTACCTGGGTGCAAGCCCCATAAGTGATGATTGACGCTATGTGATTCATTTCACTAGTTTCAATCCCACTTCTCCATCCCTGTGAGCATCACCTGCAATGATTGATGAGTGCTAAGTGGACTATTCAAAAATCATGAGAAATCAGTTAGTACGACTACCTCTCATGGAAATGGTCATAGATGAATGACTTACTTAATGTAGTTGAATCCAAAAAAAACATTATATCTATTATAATGCACTGCGAAAACCCCTCAATACTAAACTACATAGCTAATCAAATTGGAATGTTACTATTGAATTTGTAATTTGTGAATTTGTTTACATAATGTTTATAAATTCTGAATTTTTTTCAAGAAGATTTATAAATTGAGCAAGTTCATTATAAGGGAACATTTTTTTTCCTTTCGAGATAAGAGAAAAAAATGAATTTGGGTGGGAATATTCACATTTTTCTTTCAACAATTTGGATCATGGATTCAGGAGGTGTAAATCACTTGGTCTGTTTGGGGTTCATTCCCCATTATATCACTAGCTCAACTTTCATAGGAAAGGTTTGAGGGTAAGAGCCCCTATTGACTAGCTCTAAATACAATTAAATTAATGACTATTAACTTCATACAAGTTTAAAGACATAAAAAATCATCATAAAAAATACATTTTTAACACATATTTAATTCCTCAATTTCCATCTATTGAAAATTTCAAATCATAATACCCAACTGGTTTTTTCCTTATCTTGGTGTCCTCATTCCTATTTTGCAACTCCTTTCTTGCATCTGATTTTCCCTTCTTGTTAGCAATTTTTTTTACCTCCCTTACCTAAATTGTGCTTCAATCTATTTTCCTTGAAGTTGGTCTTATATGATAAAGTACCATGTGGTGCAGATATGGAGGTCCCACTAGTTGTGGTGGTTGACGTAGATGCACTAAGGACAACAGGGGGCCATATGGCTCACGAGTTTAGGAAGATATGTAGGAGAAAACCTATATATATTGGGAACAAACCCCACCAAATATATGTGAACAAATCTCTACTATAGAAGAAGAAATCCATCTAACGAAAAAGGCATACATGACTAAGATATTAGTGATTAAATAGGAATCAGGTGCCAAATGTTGATAATTCAAGATCAAGAAACAAAAAAACTAGAAACAATAGAGCTTTATTGACACACCAAGACAATGATGGGAAATATCTTACCAGATAGGGATGTTGCAAGAGAAGAGGCTTTTTCTCCAACTAGAGGAAGTCATGCTTCAATAGAAGGACATAAAGGCTAGATTGCTAGCCTTTTATTCTCAAGATCCAGGATCTTCAAACGTAGCTTCTGCAATCCCCTAATACACATTGGTGCCAAGTCATAAATTAATTTGATATTATAACATCTCCTATTTTTTATCATAGCTTAATAGAAACTATGAATTATCATAAGGATAGACATCATAAATACATTGTGGATTTTTATGATACTTTTGTTATGATTAATGTTTTTATTGGGTCGAGAGGTTTATTCATTCTAAAGTCTAGTATACCCCAATGTGTAAGTATGTCGGAAGCCAAAATAAAAAAACTAAAGAAAATTTTAAAAATAAAATACAAATAATGTCGGCTTACACAATGACTTACATAACCATATAAATAAACAATAAAAAATCATTAAAAATGAAGTTTGACAATATAAATTTAAAATATTAAGAAGTTTGGGAAAACTAAAAAAAGAGATATGATTAATAAATAAAAATATAAATAAGCCACATCTTTTCATGCTTACCGACGAAGTATGGTAAATAAATAACACCTCTTTTTATATTTACTCCATAAACCTCTTTATATTTACAAAAACTCAAAAAAGAGATTTTATTTAGGTGAAGCCTATGGACCAAATAACATGGGACAAATTATTATTAATACCATGGGACAAATACCATGGGCTAAATACCATACTTATAAAAGAGGTATGATAAATTAATAAATAAATAAAAATATATCTCATAGGATTATAAATCAACATCTAATTATATGCCAACTCTATGGGTCAAATACCATCCACCAAATTATTATTAATACCATGCAAAAAAAAACATTATTAACCCCAACATCAATATTAAAATATTAATATTAATATTAATAATAATATTATTAAATCTAATATTAAAATTAATATTATTAAATTGAATACCTTTGGATGAATACAATATTAAATTTGTTATATATATATATATATATATATATATATATATATATATATATATATATATATATATATATTAAATTTAGATATATATGGGAGGGAATAAAAAATACATATGATAAATGTGGAGAAATAGGGGGAGTCACAAGGGAAAGATGGAGATAAACTAAAGGAGAGGGGATAGGAGGAGTGAGAGAGAGGGAGAGGAGTGACAAAGGTAGAGAAGGGTAAGAGAGGGAGAGGGAGACAGAGATGGAGGTGGGAGAGAGAGAAGGAGAGAGGGAGGGATAAGGAGAGAGGATTGGAGAGAGAGAGAGAGAGAGAGAGAGAAGGGGGGACGAAGAGGGAGGTAGGAGAGAAAGGGAGAGTCAGGAAGGATGAGAGGAGGAGGAGAGAGGGAGGGATATAGAAATGTAGTTGGAGGTGGAGAGAGGGAGGGAATAAGAAAGACATAGAGAGTGAGAAGTGGAGAGAGAGGGAGTGACAAGGGAGAGTTGGAGAGAGAGTGTGTATGTTTAGGGGTGAGATAAAGAGACATATAAGGAGTGATGGAGACAAGTGGAGTGAGAAGGAGAGAGAATGAGAAAGGGAGGGATATAGTAACATAATTGGAGAGATAGAGAGAGTGATGGTGGAAGAGACGGTGTTATAGGTCAATTTGGGCATCATCCCCCATGACCTGGTCAAACTGGACATCATCCCCAGGACCAATGAAATAGGGTTTATCATTCCCTTATATTTCAGTTGCTATATGCCCTAAGAGAAGAAAAATTCATTCATAGCTTCTATTGTGAGATTTCCAAGGTTTGAAGTATATGTTATATCAATTATTGACTCACCAACGCAACCTATAAAGGGACTAACTACATTGCATATGCAGCATCCTCCATTCAAGAGTGCACTGCATTGCACTTCCCAACATTCAAGAGTGTGTTAGTCACCTGGGAGAGGAATTCTAATTGTTCTGGGAATCTCCACATGGCCACTTCCTTCTAGAAGAGTCCATATGTGTCAAACTTCAAATCCAAGTGTCCATCTAACACCTCTGAACTTGGGAACATGTCTTGCATATTCTTAGAAAGTCATTCATTGAGAAACTACCATCAGTTTCCCTGTAAATTGAGCACAGATCCTAGTGCCAGGAAAGGAAGAAATTTGGTAAAGAAATGATGTTGGATTCTCATTTGAGACAGTGAAAGTACTGATATGTTGCTGGTGCGATGTTGGATGTGATGAGGCTGGGATGAAGATGGAGCTGACAACAACAATCGATCATTGGTTGTAACCTCCCCCTTCTACTCTTTAATAAAGATTGTTGTTCATTGTCCCATATATATGTCTCTATTTCTTATGCAATGGATTGTTGAATGATATATATATCTCACATGTAATCAATTTAGTTGAGTAAGATAAGTAGATATCTGTATATGCATGTTGTTTGTTGTTCTTTGTTTGTGTTTGCAGGAATCAATCCAGCGATCTAAGTTGGATTGAGAGTGACAACAACAACGACAGAAGGAGAAGGAGAAGCGCTTGGATCACAAGTAGGTTCTTTCACCATTCTGTATATCTGCTTATTTTAGAGAAATGATAGTAAATTATTTCCTCTGTTGTTCTAGGTGACTAGAACCACACTTAGGGAATTTGGTTTATCCGTAGATCACAATTCCGCATAACAAATTGGCGACTCTACTAGGGAGTATCCTCTCATTCCTGGTGTTTTTTCTTCTGCTTATCCTCATCAGTAGCATCTACTTTCAGTTATTATACATTTGAATGAAAGAATTGCATTATAAGTGTGTTCTGTAGCTTTTTTTTTTCAATCCCTGTTGCACCCAATGCACTGTTGGTCAAGACACAGTGCACTGTCTCCCACTCAGGGGTGCACTGCAACGCACTGTCTCCCCTTAGAGAATGTGTTTCCCTCTTAGCCAACCAAATTCCATTCAAATTTGTCATTGCTATCATTCTCAGCCATTTGTTTGTTGTATTCTCAACTATCTGATACCTCTTAGAGACAAGTAAACTTTCCAGATTCTTCCTCCTTTGAAAAGTAAATTTGTTCAATGTCTCTTTAGTGTTTTTATTTATCATTTGAAAATCAAATTCAAAGTTTTTTACTTCTGCATTAGATCCATTTGTTTTCATAATAGAAATTGTTGTTTCATTCTTCGTTTCTTGTCGGAAAAAAATTGTAGTTTCATTCTTCATTTTTTCCTAAAACATAAATTGTTGTTAAATTCCTCGTTTCTCAAAGAAGAAAACACTTGTTTTATTGATTTTTTTCATATAGTTTCCTTTCTTGCATTCACATTAAAGGAGCTCAAAAGAAAAACATGCATGCACATATAGTGAATTGTGTGTGTTGCATAGGAACAAGTTAGGAAAGCTTCATTTTAGTTTGTGCTCTTTGTTGTTTGCTCTAAAATTGATTGATCTTTCCCTTAGTAGCTAGGATTTTCATTGAAAAAGCTAAATTGAAAAGTTTGCTTATTATTAGTTTGCATTTTTAGGAATTTTCATCACATCACGCGATGAACCTCAAAAGAAATTTTTTTAAACAAGATCACCATAAAATTTACCTCAATTTACCTAAGAAAGCATTGGAACATTAACGATAACATTTAGAAGGTCTAGGCTAGAGACGTGTTCCGTCGTCATTAAACATAGCAGTTGTTGCTAACTTGTCTTCGATACATTCCGAGTGTGACACCTCACTCCATGTACGTAAGTATATCAGAGCTCGTCCATGTACCTTCGGGTATATAGGGTGGTGTTCTAGTACGAAAAGTATAAGGGGGTGCTTTCACTATGAGGTTTCACATTAGATAGTGCTAATATAGACTTGGGCCTCCACGTACCTTCGGGTATATTTGGGAGGACAAGTTTAGGTTTATATCCATCCATAGTGAACCGAGTCAGTCACCTTGTAACTTGTGATACACCGAACATAACATTCAGGGAGATTGTCTGCCCGTACTTCTTGGTTCGCCCGGAGGTATTCTGTAGTTCACAATTACTTGGTAAACCTTTTGCCTAGAATTACCCTTCTATTTTGTTTATTTGTTTTTGTTCATAAAATAAACCATTCATCATGAAATGAGAACATCCCTTTCCCCGTCATTCGTGTAGAATATCACTGAAAGCACCTTTACCACCAGAAGCCATTTTTGGTCGGCGAAGGCGACATCGTTCTACTGAAACTAGTACTATCAATACCTCTGGTGCGACATCATCCTCACATATACCAGAGTCATCTCGAGTTGTTTCTACAAATCCTGGTTCATCTACTATTGTCGAGATGAAGTCCTCACAACTACCTATGATCACGATCCATCCAATCAGTGAGACCATACCTCCCGAACCCGACGTTGTTCAATTGGAAGTTGATCTGGATCCTGTCGTTCTTTTACCGGAACATCTGAATCCCGAAGTCGAACAACCGAAAGTTGTTCCTGTATCGGTCACCCCACAATCTATTGTGGCCATTGAGTCTCCCATATCATGCAGTAAACCACCTGAAATATACTTTGGCCCTGACGGCGAAATCCTACCACTTGGTTTGATTTCGATTGAATAAATTCCACAAGACGAAACGCCTTCGACTCCAACCCATTTTAGATAGGAGCTTTATCTTTACGAGACTTTTCCTCAATCACCTCACTCTTCTTTCTTTGATCCTGTGTCTATTCGAGTTCCCGTAGATCTAGTAGGGTATATATTGGGTCGAATAACCATGCCTAAGCCAACATCTTCGGCTGGACCATCTATTCTAGTTGCGACAACACATTCTCTTGCTACCCCGTCGACGTTCACAACTTCACTAGAGTCACATTTATATGTTGGCCCTTCCATCCCACCTGGTTACCAATCCATATCTAGAACCTTCTCTAGTGCATCCTCAAACCCATGGAATTCACCAATGTCATCATCTGGTATTCTATCTGGTACATCTCTTGTGAGTACTAAATGGCTTGATCCTTTATATACATCATCAGGGCAATATCAAGCTAGTCCTTCTGGGTATATTATAGTACAATTTCAACTGGACTCCCTGCATTTGGAGAACAATATTTTCCATCTTATTATACTCCTCATGCTAGGGGGAAACCTATGGTCACCCATTTTGACAGTACTTTGTCATTATTTGGTCATCCTAATGTTGGAATGAATGTTCGTTAGTGGCATCCCACTCTACCCATCCAACCACAAACGGTTGTACAATCATATCAACTGGTTCAACCTGTTGCACCCACATCTACTCCACTTGTTAATACATCCTTACCCATGTTACAGGCTCAAAGTGTTGTACCTCAACCATCTCAAGTGGGTCCTTCCACCCAACACCCTTAAGTATTGGGCCCTCAAACTCCAACTCCTTCGGCTGGTTTACAACAACCACCTGTATCTGGAATCATTTATTCACAAGTTAGATTACCATATTATGGGATGTCGTAGCCACAACCGACTTATACCTATCCACAACTGAATCCAGGCTATTCAATTTTGGGTTATAATCTTGGTGGACAAACTCCGTGGTAGCCACAAGCACAAATGCAACAACCTTCATTTCAATAAGTAGCATACCCATGTTTTGGTCAACAAAATCTTCAAGCGTTTTCCTATCAAAACAACCCCTATCTAGGTTACCAGCAATAGATTCCTTATTCTGGTGCTCAAAGGTCTGTTTCCCAAGCAATTCCATCATACCCTGGCTGTGCTCAACCCAAATTAAATCAAAAGTTTCCCTTTGTTACAACTTTAGAGTTACCGGATTTAAATCGGCTTACCAATGATCCAAGAAATTATGCTCCTTGGTGGCTGGTGATACCTCATAAATTACCCTCGGATATTCCTAAGTTCAATGGAAACCCTGGGGAAGACCCATCGATGCATGTTATGACTTATCATTTGTGGTGTTCATCTAACTCCCTAAATGATGACTCTGTTCGACTATGTTTTTTCTAGCGTACTCTCACTGGTTCGGCCGTAAAATGGTACATTGAGTTACCAAGAGCTTCATTTGATAATTTCACTGTCCTAGCTACTGTCATTTTGACCCACTTTCAGTTACCCACACGATATGAAACTGGAACAGAACTCTTGACTAATTTTAAATAGACTAATGCTACTCGCATTTCTGATCATATTCATGAGTGGTGTCATCGTCGTATAATGGTTAAGACATTTGTTCCTGATCAACTCCTTGCTGAGTGGTTCATTAAGTTCCTGTTACCATCTATAACTGAGGATGTGGCTAAGGGTGGCATCGTCACTGAAGATCAGGTCATTTCTCGTGCCCAGTACTTAGATTTTATTTATACTCAGTCTAGCACGCTCTACGAGAAAATTCCCAACGTGTCGCGATCTAATATTATTGTTCCTCCTCCATATAAGGACTCTCATGCCAGAGACGATATGATCATTACTGCAAGCACACATCACTCTACTACATTCGATCCTGCGCCTTCTTCCAAAATACATGTCGTGTCATCTGACAAGGGAAAAAGTGACAAGCAACCCAGAAGTAAGAAAAAGGGGATATCAAAGAAAAATCAAACTTTCACCCCACAGGAAAGATCATCTGATCAACAAACTTAATTTCATTGTTCCTCCTCCATCTAAGGACTCTCATGTCGGAGACGGTATGATTGGTACTACAAGCACACATCACTCTATTGCATCTGATCTTGCGCCTTCTTCCAAAATCCATGCCGTGTCATCTGACAAGGGAAAAAGTGACAAGCAACCCAGAAGTAAGAAAAAGGGGATAACAGAGAAAGAGCAAACTTCTACCCCACAGGAAAGATCATCTAATCAACAAAATAGAATTTGGAATCCTCGTTACCCTTGCATAATCTGTAATTAGGAGCACTTTGTTCGAGACTGCCCTCACTGCGCCGAAGCCTCAAAATTGTTTAAGACCTCTCATGCATCTGTTGTGTTGACAGATCCATTTTCGAATCTAGACACAAATTTGGTTGCTACGCATCCAGCTTCTAGTTCCCAAGTGCTTATGCTATCTGTCACGAAGCCATCGACTGATGTTTTGGTGTCAACGCGTAATAAATATTAAGTTAGTTAGGCTACTGATCAACCTGCTACCTCGACCACAAATTTGTCTACGAAATCGATACCACCAACTGCTATTCCTGAATTGACAATAAAGCCACCAAAGAGAGTCGTTCATAAATCGACATTTAATCCTCGTGCTCGATATGCTCAAAATTATAATATAGTTGAATATTTGGCTCAATCCCCTTCATCTATGTCAGTGCTTGAGGTGCTTCAAAATTGTCTCTCCCAGAAGCAGGCTTTGTTATCAGAAATTGGTGGAATTTATTCGACTGATTCCAATCTCATAGTCTTTAATCATACGGGCTATGTGCCACAATTACTAGCAGAATTGGCATTCTCCATCCAAGTAAATGTTTTCAATCACCTCGTTCATCGTATTATTATTGATGAGGGAGAATCTACGTGCATTATGTCTCTAAACTGCTGAAAGTCACTTGGATCATCGCACCTATCTCAATCACCTATGACATTGAAAGGTTTCGACGAACGTACATATAAGCCTCGCGGTATTATCAATAACCTGCATGTTGAACTAGGGGGAAAAACAATAAATGTTTAAGTTGAGGTCATTGACGGACCCCTTGACTACAAGATTTTACTCGGAAGGCCATGGGTATATGCTATGACTGCAATCGTCTCTACATATTTTAGAATGATCGCCTTTACACATAAAGGTGTTATCACAGTCATCAATCAACTCTCTTTCTTTGCCTCCAGTTCCTAGTTAACTGGAAGCCTTCCGTTAGTTCATGCACCCCAATTAGCACTTCAAAACATTGGTGCGGGACTCTTAAAGGATTCTACCCTCATGGGAACCTTTTCATTATCGTCGCCTACAACGTCGGCATAAATTGCAAACATAGAGACCTGCTACATGATATATTCCACTTGTAGGTTTTAACCCTGAACATAAATTATCTACACACGAATCTTATAACAGAAAATAAACAATAGCGAGAGCATAAAACATAAAACAGATAAACACAGAGATTTTCCCCTGGATCCCAAATTGGGACTACCAGCTTGATTTTTCATTATATTCCTTTTAGTGTTACAACACATATATATACATGCCTAAGCATACATAAACCCCAATCCATTAACCCTGGATTAGAACATAATCGTAGTTCCCTTGACCGGATCTACAAAATACCAGGGGTCGAAAACCATCGTACCCCAAAACCATGTGCAAACTCATGCACAAAACATGGGTGGGTCCGCATATGAGTGGGACTGCATACCAAAAAAAATTTCGTCGGGGCGCTGCCCTGAACCCCGACAGGGGGGGCTACCGCCCCCCCTGCTGCGCCTGGCGCAACGTACAGCGCGTGGGGCTAATCGTGGAAAGAATATAACACATACCCAACACCACTCCATATGACTTAAGGAAGATTACGGGTGATTCTAAAGTTGTTACGTTGGATGAATTTCTGCCACCTAGCACAATTGAGCTGGCATAGCAATCAATCTACATGGCTTGGGCGATAAATCTGAAATCATCATCGTCGGTCGTTTGAGTTAATTGTTCCTTAGATTTTGGTACTCCATCTGATCCTTTTTCATCCACTTTCTTGATAGATGAGAATATTGTGGAATCCATGATGCCAGAAGGAGAACCATGGGAAGATCATCATCATCGCTCCCATCTTCAGGATTACGAAGAAGATAATCTTATTGAACTATATCATCCATCGATCAAAACTTTTTTTTCGAATTATTTTCCTATTAATGCATTCGAATCCGAGCGAAATTTATCAAATATTGAAGAAACCAATTCTATCGATATTTCGACCAAACCCGGTGTTGTAGAAAACATTCATGTCGACGTGTCTTGTTCTCCATCAGAACTCGAAACATATCGCTCTTTCTTTCGTGAATTTTGTGATGTATTTACTTGGTCTTACGAGGAAATTCCATGCATAGATACTGGTATTATTGAACACAAAATTAAAATGTACCATAATGTAAAACCGGTACGTCAACACGTTCATCCGAAGAAGGCTACTTCCATTAAAGCAGAAGTTGAAATTTTTTTTTGTGCTGGTTTCATTTACCCTGTTCCGCTTACTGAGTGGGTTTCCAACATTTTTCTTGTTATGAAGAAACAAGGGACCATCAGAGTGTGTGTCGATTATCAGGATGTCAACCTTGCTTGTCCAAAAGACAACTAACCTACTCCCTTTATCGACCAGATTATTGACGATTGTGCTGGATGCGAAATATTTTCACTCATTGATGGATTTTCCAACTATAATCAAATCAATATCCGCCCAGAGGACCAATATAAGACAACAGCCATCTGTCCCTAGGGAACATTCGCTTATCGAAAACTCCTGTTTGGTTTAAAGAATGTTGGGGCAAATTTTCAGAGAGTAATGGATTATGCTTTCAATGACTTCAAGCACATTTTTCAACCTTATCTAGACGATTTACCCGCGCATTCATGAAAATAGAATAATCACCCGATGCATTTGAGAGCTATATTTTTACGCTACCGACACTACAAAATACGCCTCAATCCACATAAATGTGTGTTTTGTGTTGGTTCTGGTCGTTTGCTAGGATTCATCGTCTCAAAAGAAGGAATTTGAATCGACCCCCTGAAGGTCTAGGTTATTCTTGATTTTCCTGTGCCATCAAATTTGCTTCAGTTACATAAACTTCAGGGAAAGACTAACTTCCTAAGGAGGTTCATACCCAATTACGCCGAAATTTCTAAAGGATTTACTCGGCTCTTGAAAAATGTGATTCCCTTCCATTGGGATATGGTTGCGCAAGCTTCTTTTGATGTTGTCAAGGATACACTTGTCTGGGCGTCATTAATGTATCCCCCAAATTATCAGAGTGATTATTTATTATATATCGTCGCGGATGATATGGCCATTGCTATGGTATTGGTCCAACTAGAAAATGGGATAGAAAATCTGATATATTATTTGATTGGTAATCTCAATGATACGAAAGTGAAGTATTCATACGTTGAAAAGCTTGCCTTGGTGGGTTGTTCAAGCTATCCAAAGATTTCGCCACTATATCTGGAAGACCACTGTCATTTCGAATTGCAACCCCGTGAGTTACATCTTATCACGTCAATTGATCAGGGGAAAGTATTCAAAATGGATTGTCATTTTGCAGGAGTTTGATTTGGAATTCATCAAATCCAAGTCAAAGAAGTCTTTAGTTTTGGCTGAGCTTCTCTGCGACCTTCCCTCTAATAGTACTAATACTACATAGGAACCATATATTCATGATGAGTCTCTATTTCTGATCGAATCATCTGATCCTTGGTATGGGGATTTTATAATTTATCTCTAGACCCATATTTTCGGCCTGATACTTCTCACTCTGAACAGGGATGTATTCGATACCAAGCCAAATATTATCTGATTTTCGGCGATACACTTTATCTTCATGGTGTCAATATGATTTTAAGGAGTTGCCTCACTCATGAGGAGGCCGAAAAGGTTTTAAATGAATGTCATGCTAGGGCTTGTGGTGGACAATTTTATGGATACGCTACCGTGCAAAAAATACTCCGCGTTGAGTAGCTTTGGCCAACCATAATTCGCGACTGCATCCTCGCGGTCAGAAGTTATCATGCATGCCAGATATTTGATAGTAAATTCCACAAACAGCCAACGCCGATGAATCTTGTTATCACTGTGGGACCATTTTCGAAATGGGGCATTGAATTCATGAACTGCAACCCTCATTCGTTTGGGGGGCATGGTTATATTATTTTCACAATAGAATACTTACCAAGTGGGCCGAAGCAATGCCTACATTCGACAACACAGGCGAAACAACTGCATTATTCTTTTTCAATCATGTCATCTCACGGTTTGGTGTTCCACAGGCTATAGTCACAGATCATGGTAAGCATTTCCGCAATCACATGATGAATGAGTTGACTGCCAAATTAGTATTGTCACATGATAGTTCTACTCCTTATTATCGACAATCCAATGAACAAGTTGAGTCTATTAACAAGATTCTTATACGAATGCTTCAACAATAACAGGAGTTCATAAACAAATTTTTCATTTGATCCTGTACTCGGCTTTGTGGGCGTACTGAACCTCGGTGAGAAACGCCACCTGATTTACTCCCTTTCAATTGGTGTATGGTCTAGAAGCTATCTTATCAATCCAATGTGAAATACCGTCGTTAAAAATCGTAATAAAATTTTTACCTGACACCTCTTCTGAAGAAGCACGTATTTTTAACCTCATCCATCTTGATGAAATGCGTCATGAAGCTGCATTGGCCAACAAAGGACATAAGAGATGTATAAAGGCGCAATACGACAAACATGTCCAACCTCGCATCTTCTCAGAGGGTGACCTGGTCCTTCTTTATGAGCAGGAAGATGATGTAATAGGTATAGGGAAATTTGAGCCATTATGGCATGGCCCCTATATTTTCAAAAGAGTTCTTGCTAAGGGTGCCTACGAGTTGGTAGATTACGATGGAATTCCATTGGTGCAGCCCCGAAACGGGTTTTATTTGAAACGTTACTATTCTTAAACATGAGTGTAGTAAACTATTGTATTATTTTGTATATATGTTGTTGATTTGCATTTACTGTCTTGGTTTGTTTTCAAGAGTTTTCTTGAAGTTAGTAATCCACTTTACATTTCATCGCAGATGTCTGAATCCTTGGAACCATTCGTTGGGTATGTTGATGGTACTAGTCATAGTACGAAAATTCTATCCTCTGCAGCGTGGACCATTTTCTCTCCGAACGACGAGTTAGTGAGTTTTCAAGGAATTTGTATCAGTCGATCTAAAATTAACATCGCTGAGTATAGCGCATTGATCAAACTTCTCTTTGATGCCATTTCAATTGGTATTAACAACATCATCATTAGGTTAGACTCACAACTTGTGGTACTGCAACTTACGAGTGTTTATACTGTCATAAATCCAACACTGCATCGTATGTTCCTAAGATTTCAACTTTTGGAAAGACATTTTGATTTCATTCAATATCAACACATTTCCAAAAAATTGAACACATTAATTGATTCCTTAGCGAATTATGATGACCAAACATTTGCAACACATGTAAAGACATATTTTCAATTCACATCACATAATTGAATAGGATTGCGCAATAAACATAGGAAAACACTAAAAACAAATAGATAGATAGTTATAGGTTTTTTACAAAATTTGTGCCCAAAATAAATTGGTCATATGACCTCAAAATGTATGCAAAATGTCAAAAGTAAACTAGTGATGCTCATGATAACATGCTACTGATCTAGCTATCCTACACAATAACCTCATCCAACGGTTAGGAATGCCAATAATATGGCACTACAGTCTCATGGGTAACTCCTCGATCCAAAAATCTGGAATCTCGAAAGTCAACCCCTATATGTTTTGATGTAACTTAGCAAGAGTCTCAACCATTTCCAAATCCTAAAGGATTTCTCTCCTGACAACCCTCTCTGTTAGCTCATCTTCTCCCTGCTCTAGCTGTCCCACTAGTCGAACACGACCTACATATGCATTACATAAAAACTTTAGTTTAGTCTTGGGAAACATCAAAATACAAAAACATGTATAAACCTTAGAAAAATAAAAAAACATGGTAAAACAATTCTTACCAATTTCACCCCATTGAGCGTCGCCTGGTAAAGCCAAATTCTGGATCTCCTCGAAATTCGACACCTACATATGCATAATCATCAATGGCGACCATCTATCGCTTGAACCAGGTGAAGAATGCAGTCGAGAAGATGATGGTCGATTGAACAGCATGCCTAGCCATCAGTTCTACCCATCCTTGCATCCTTTAATCTCTAGGACCAGATATACCTAGTGTCACATGCTAGGGTTGCATTAATGGAATCGACTCTAAGGAAAAAGAAATGAGGATTGAACCATAGTTGGAATTTATCTTCCTCCCTCCCTTTTCCTTGCTCGGATGTTCTTTCATCTAAGAGATTAAAGCTTCAGCCCAGTTGAAAATTGTTTGTTCCAAGCACTCTAGTGCATACGACATGTAAGATTTGTTTACTACGTGTAGTGTAGCGGTACTAGCAAGCTTTGCGATCATGAATAGGATGGTTTTCAATGGAAAATAATGAACATTGCGGATGTTTATTTTCCCATCCTTACTTGGTTCAACCCCTGGATTGCAATACTGCAATATATAATCTCTCACCGTCTCTCCTCCAAGAGCAGACCCTGAAAGAGAAATGGGCAGGCCTCTCCTTGATAATCCCGTGAGAAAAAAGATATCCACTAGTAATATTGGGACCACTTTGTCCCCAATGTGAAATTCTTCTATCGTTGGATCCCATGAACGAACAAGGAACTCCAATAGTTCCATCTATTGCCTCATACCCGATAGTCTGAAGTACTTTAGCAACTTGTTGTTTCTGAGGGCTCTTACAGTACTCAGATCGTTTAGGGAAATCATGTTTTATTCCTCATGTTCTCTTTCCCTCCATGTAATCATCATTTTGGTCCAATGAATCCCTAAAACACAATCATAAGACTCATAAGGATCCATCTCATGCAAAAACCTAGGAAAAATTTGGGCACACTACAAAAAATAAAAATGGGAATTGCGCCCAATGAACCCTAGGTCAAGGGTCATTGTGTTGCATATGCGTCTGAACTTCAATTCCAATGCATTGCAACACACCTTTCGACATTCAAGGGTGTGTTGCCCTCTGAGCGAAATAAATTTACCCTAAGGGGCTCAAAACCCTAAAAATTTTCAATGAAATGAAACATAAATTCTACTAAAGGAAAGAGAAGGTTCATAGCTCCAACCTGGATTGAACGACGAGAAAAATCGTCCACAGAATCTATCGCAATCAACTGCTGAAGTGCGGGTCAAAAACTGGTTTAGAGCTCCAAAATTCAAATGGTAACTTTAAAATGGTAAATCATTTTTAGTCATTTGATTATTTCAAAATCATATTAAATGATGTGACTATGGTTTTTATTCATTTTTTGCTATGAAACATGTATTTTTAATTCATTTGATGTTGTTTTGAACAGGTTTTATAGCTGATATAGCAGATTATTCATGCACAGTTATTCAAGAATGATTTGACCACAAAGCATAATTTTATCCTTATTTTTCAAGCTTTAATACAAATGAAAAAGGACTTCAAGCGCACTTTTATCTCTTTTTTGAGCTTCAATAACGGTGAAAAAGGAACCCCTGGAGTCTTCTTTTAGCTCTTTTCAGACTTCGATAATGTGAAAATATTGCCGAGCACTTGTCTTTTTGAGCTCGTAAAAATAAATGAAATAATATCTACTTAGTATAAGTTTAACCCTTTTCCAGACCAAGATAGATTATTTACGAAAAAGGAAAACCTTAGTCGAACATGGCTAGGAGGTTCTCTCAGATATCGTTTTACACTTTTTCGGATTTGAGCGAAAAATTTACAAAAAATGACTCATGGAGTTTTCTTTTGTCCTCGTTTTCAAGCTCTCCAAATATGAAAAAGGATCGGGTTGTCACTGTCGTTAGGCTTGTTAAAACATAAAATAGCGACGGGCTTGTCGATCATGGCAAGAATCGAGTTTCATTTATTTCTAGACTTGTTAAATTATTAAATAGTGATGCATATTCACCCAAAGGATTGAATTATAGATCAATCATATGTTATCCTCCTCAAGCTTGTTAAAAAATAAAGAGGTATTGGTCGACAAATGACCGGGGAAAATTTGGGAAAGTGAACATAACACTTTTAAGGTAGCAGGTCGCTCTTGAACATGACACTTTCACTCCATCATTGTGAACTTTTGGGTTGGGTAATATTCTTGATGTTTCATTCATAACTATGGTTCATCATACCTTCACTTCGATTTTGGGTCAATGCTACCAAATCATCTCAGTGTCACTGATATGTTCAAGAGAAGTCATCCAGTGAATACTTATCCTTCTGCAATATTCATAAACCTTCATTTTCATGACAACCATCCCTGAAAATTGCTATATCAAGTCACATTTTGTCTCCGAAATCAGTAACTCCTGTTTCGCGATAAAGTGGCTTCCTGTCGACATCAAATAATCATCTAGGAAGTTCACTTAGAAACATCATCTTCTAGTACCATGAGGCTTGTTACAACATCGACAAGATCCTCGCTTCCGGACCTTTGACTGAAAGATTTTTTTGGCGTTTGACATCAAATCACCTATTCGCGCCTTACAAACTATATTGCAGTACCTTGAGAGCCATTAACATCAATGGTGGTTCTCTTGCATTTGTTAACAACTCACATCATTGGCTGGTAATCAAACGATGTCTTACCATGTTCAACAACAAATCATATATTCGCATGGCTAGACTTGTACCTGAACGATTAAGTGAACGAGATAAGAAGACCCCGGATCTAGTTTCATCCATCTGGGCTGCGATTTCAGGATTTTTGTACACATCATCTGTACGATGACTCTACATATAGATCGTCATCCGACATGGGCCTATATCTATAGGTATGTCTATATTGGGAAATATTCCAATGTAGATGGTTGTCTGAACTATGTACATGTTATTAGATAGTTTATGTGTTGAGCATGGGAATGCGTCCCTTAGCAATTCGTGATCAAGATGAAAATATCATGATGTAATGTATTGTAATATTGATGCAGGTCGCCACTCCGCTTAAGTTCCGGCTCATCACATCGTAAAGCATCTCATCCAAATATTATTATTATTATTTTGACTTCATGCTTTAGGGGGCAGCTGTTATAGGTCAATTTGGGCATCATCCCCCATGACCTAGTCAAACTGGGCATCATCCCCAGGACCAATGAAATAGGGCCTATCATTCCCTTATATTTCAGTTTCTATATGCCCTAAGAGAATAACAATTCATTCATGGCTTCTACTGTGATATTTCCAAGGTTTGAAGTATATGTTATATCACTTATTGACTCACCAACGGAACCTCTAAAGGGACTAACTGTGTTGCATATGCAACATCCTCCATTCAAGGGTGCACTACAATGCACTTCTTGACATTCAAGAGTGCGTTGGTCACCTAGGAGCGGAATTCTCATTGTTTCGGGAATCTCCACATGGACGGTGTCTTCTAGAAGAGTCCATATGTGTCAAAATTTGAATCCAAGTGTCCATCTAACACCTCTGAACTTGGGAACATGTCTTTCCTATTATTATAAAGTCATTCATTGATAAACTACCATCAGTTTCCCTATAAATTGAGCACAAGTCCTAGTGTTAGGGAAGGAATAATTTTGGTAAAGAAATGTTGTTGGATTCTCATTTGAGAGAGTGAAAGTACTAATATGTTGCTAGTGTGATGTTGGATGTGATGAGGCTGGGATGAAGCTGGAGTTGGTGGCAAAAAATCGATCATTGGTTGTAACCTCCCCCTTCTACTCTTTAATAAATATTGTTGTTCATTTTCCCATATATATGTCTCTATTTCTTATGCAATGGATTCTTGAATGATATATATATCTCACATCTAATCAATTTGATTGAGTAATATAAGTAGATATTTGTATATGCTTGTTTTTTGTTGTTCTTTGTTTGTGTTTGCAGGAATCAATTCAACAATTTGAGTTGGATTGAGAGTTACATCAAAAGCGACAGAAGGAGAAGGATAAGTGCTTGGATCACAAATAGGTTCTTTCACCATTTTGTATATCTGCTTATTTTAGAGAAAATGATAGTAAATTATTTCGTATGTTATTCTAAGTGACTATCACCAGACTTAGGGAATTTGGTTTATCCATAGATCACAATTCTTCATAACAGAGAGGTTTGGAGGGAAGATAGAGAGAGAAATATGATTGAATGGAAAAGAGAGAGAGAGAGAGAGAGAGAGGTAGGGGAAAATAGAGGGCGGAGGGAGAGAAAGGGAGAGAGAGGACTTGAGAGATGGGAAGAGAGTGATGGGGGAAGCGAAAGGATTGCAGGAGAGAGAGAGAGAGAGAGCGACTGATGGGGGAAGAGGGAGGTAGGAGAAAATTTGAGAGAGAGGAAGGAAAAGAGAGGGGACTTGAAAGAGAGGAGGAGAGAGGGAAGAATAGAGAGATGGAGTTAGAGTGGGAGAGAGGAAGGGATAGAGAGATGGAGCTAGATGGGGAGAGAGGGAGGGCAGAAGAAAGACATAGATAGTGAGTAGTGGAGAGAGAGAGGGAGCAAGGGAGAGATGGAGAGAGGGTGTGTATTTCTGGGGGTGAGATAAAGAGACAAACAATGAGATATGTAGAGAAGGGGGGAGAGAAGGAGAGACAGAGAGAGAAATATAGTAACAAAGTCTGAAGGTGGAGATAGAGAGAGAGGTAGAGAGAGAGTGAAGAGAGGTAGGGAAAGAGAGATGTAGATGGATGGGGAGAGAGAGGGAGGTAAGAATAAATACATAGAGAGTGAAAGGTGGAGAGAGAGAGAGAGAGAGAGAGAGAGAGAGAGAGAGAGAGTGAGTGATAAGGAAGATGGAGAGAGAGGGAGAGAGGATAGCAAGAGGGAAGAGAGATAGAAGAGAGGGAGAGGGAGGGAAGGGGAAGAGAGAGGGAAGAGGAATAGAGATAGAGGGGAGAGAGGAGGAGGGAGTGATATATAGATAGATTGGAGTAAGAGAGTGTATGTTTTGGGGTTGATATAGATAGACAGAGGGAGATAGAGATATAGATGGAAGGTGAAGAGAAAGAAGAGATAGATGGAGACAAGGAGGGAGAGATAAAGAGATTGATAGATATGGAGTGAGAAAGCATGTGTGTTTGGAGGTGTGAGATAAAGAGATAATCAGGAGAGATGCAAGGAGATATAGATATAGATGGAGGGGGGAGAGAGGGAAGAAGATTTCTTGCACTAGATGCATTGATTTCAGTGTAAATGGTGATTTGTAATCCTATTTGATTGGTTGCACTAGATGCATTAATTTCAATGTAGATGTTGATTTATAATTATATTTGGTTGCTTTCACTAGATGCATTGATTTCAATGTAAATGATTTTTAATCTTATTTGATTGCTTGCACTGAATGCATTGATTTCAATGTAGATGTTGGTGTCTAATCCTATTTTCTTACTTGCGTTAGATGCATTGATTTCAGTGTAGATGTTTATTTCTAATCCTATTTGATTACTTGCATTAAATGCACTGATTTTAGTGTAGATGTTGTTTCCTAATCTTATTTGATTTCTTGCATTAGATGCATTGATTTCAGTGTATATATTGATTTATGATTTGATGTAATTGGATGTATGATGGTACATTGATTTTAAAGTCACTGGATTAATAGTCTGCATTGATTTCAATGTAAGCATAAAACATTATTGGCAATGTACACTGATTTTTTTGTTATAGTAATTAAACCTATTAATATTGGACAACAAGAGAGACACGGTATAATGGTTTATGATTCCAAGTGTCCTTTTCATATCATCGATATGAAAATATGACAAAATTAACAAGAGTGACAATAATAATAGTAGAAAAAAATAGTTTGAGATTGATCTCAATGAAGACTATTTGTAATTGACTACATTGTTCTTATTCACATTTTCTATCATTCAATATTATTACATTGTCACTTTGCATTCAAAAATTTCATTTCATCATTTTTCATCATTAAAGTATTATACAATATTTATCATCTCAACAAACTGAGGTAACTAAGTTAATTTAAAATTGAAATGACTCATAAATCTTAAACATATTTATCATATTTAAAATAGTTATATTAATATTATAAATATTTAGCATATTTAAAATGGTTATATTAATATTAGATGTATTTACATATTATTGATAAAATTAATCATATGTTTCTCATATTATCGATAGATTTTCTTTGGCTGCACACGATTGAAACCAACCTTGATCCATCTTAACTCCGGATCTATCAAGCGCCAAGAGGGATCAAATCTCTCGAGGTACAAAATTTTTGCACTTGAAAAAGTGGTTTGAACCTTGAGATATTTAATCCCTCTCGGCGCTTGATAGATCAAGAATTAAGATGGATCTAGGCTGATTTGAACTTAAATCAAAATATATAACTTATTTTTTTAAATAAGTAATCAAATTTCCTAAATAACAACTAAAAATCTACAATATATATTTTAGTATTTTTATTTTTATTAATCAAACTCATAATTTACCATATATTTTAATATTTTACTTTCATTTATCTCATAATCTCACTAAAAAATTAAAATTAAATCTCAATATATAAAACCAATTACACTTAAAAAAAAAAAAAAAAAACCTGAAAAATTAAAATTATATCTCAAAATATAAAACCAATTACACTTCAAAAAAAACCTCAAGATCGTTCCTATAATATTTCTGAACAAAGTAAAATATTTACACTAAATATTTGTAATATTGGAAAAAGAGACATAATACAAGGCATCATATGCTTTAATCTAATCCAATTCATTAAAATTCTTATTAACGAAGAACAAGAAAGTGTGGGTGAGAGCTTTGTATATAAATGTCTTCGTATTCATATGTAAAGGTTGTATATGTGATCCTTCTACCTCATTGCTTGGATTTATTATAAGAGACAGGTTGAATATATCTAAACAAATTAACCATCACTAACATCATAGATTTTGGATCAATGAATTGTTGTTGTTGTGAAAATGGTTGTTATCATCTATTTAAAGCATATTGTTGATAAATAAATTGTTGTTGTTGTGAAAATAGTTGTTATCATTTATTTAAAACATTAAAGTAGGAGATTTAGTATCCAATTTCAATTTTATTAAAAGATTGTAAAATGTGTCATTAATTTTATTTTTTTGTTGTATATGTTAATTATGTTAAATTTAAGTTAGGAGTAATTGTAATGCTAGATAGAAAAATGACATGTCTATTTATAATATGTTGTCATAAGGATTGTGTGGAGTTTGAAAGAACTTGAATATTTTTTTATCTTTTATAGATGGTTTTTATTCTCAACCTTTCCCATGAATCAATAACTTAATAACTTAATAGGAAATAAACCTCCCACAAAATAAACTATCTACACCTTATGGATAAAATAATAATAAAATTTATATAAAAAAAGCATTGTAACAAAAAGTTCACAAGTACACTAAAGAATCAAACTATTTCATTGAATTTTTCATTAATAATATGTATACTCTTGAAGTTTTTTTAATTAAGTGGGATATATATATTATTTATTTTGAAGTTAATATTAAAGTAAAACATGACAAATGTGTGATAATGTGTATGGATAGGATGTTGCCCTGATATCATAATCTTCAAGATCATGCTTTAGTTAAGATAAAGGATGTACCATTTTAATTGTGATTTTAACATATTAATCTACTCATAAAGAATGATATTAATTAATATATCTAATATGTTAATTGATTATTATTAATTGTGATGTATTTTGTTGATCACAGTTTTGACATAAATAAATAAAACTTCACACTATGCAGATAATAAAAATCAATAAAATGTTTAATGGGTTAGATCAATTGGTTGTCATCAATATGATCAAGTATATGAGTTCAATGGATTGGTTTAATTGGCCTCATTCCAATTCCTTTAAATGATGTACAATAACATATGTCATTGAGTGTAATCCCTTAAATTTCTTTGCACTATTTACTTAAAAAATAAAGATCAATGTAAAAAAATTAAATAAATATACAATGTATCACATAGTTCTAATAAAACTACAAAATATAATGACACTTATTATATTAAAAACCGTTGGAAAATCAATATCACACTTATTATTTTAAAAACCATCCTTAAACTTGATCTTGACAACTTCCTTCATCCAAGGGCATGTAATTTGATTATCTTGGCCTATGCGAATGTTTAATGAAGATGTTAATATCACACCTATTATTATATTAAAAACCATCTTTAAGCTTGACTTTGACAACTTCCTTCATCCAAGAGCATGCAATTTGATTATCTTGGCCTGCGCCAAATGTTTAATAAAGATGTTTCATCTTGATTCTGAAGTAAAATATAAAATGTGATAAGCTTAGTTTTTATTAAAAATTTGATTTAAGATACTTTTAGTTTATATACCTTATACAATATTTTAAATAAGTTATTTTATATTAGATTAATT
>CM076583.1:342477760-342542324 GCA_034641835.2 Pinus albicaulis
ATTGTAAAATATAAGATGTGATAAATTTAGTCTGGATTAAGATTAAGATATTACTTATTATGGAATTATTAATATTTAATCTTCATTTAAGCCAAACCCATAAACGTATCATTCCTACTTAATGAGCAAACTCAAGGAAAATTACGTTAAGAATATATATGAGTTATATAAAATCAAAGAGACAACTTTTGGCGGTTCGAAAATCAAAATATAAACTAAGTAATAGTTGTTTCAAAGGTGAGAGTAAATATGAGATATAAATGTTTCTCGATTGTATGTAATCACACGTTTATGTATATAATTAAATTTAGATTGTATGTAATCATACGTTTATATATATAATTAAATTTATTTGTTATATTGGGAGACATTTCAATAGTAGAGCTGTAATAGTAGAGAGGTTATAGTGTAATGTTTTATAAATATTTTAATAATAACAATAATATTAATAATAATTATTATTAATAATAAAGTAGTTTAGATTTATTTTAATTTTGGATTTATTATAAAAAAATTTATTTATTTTAAAAGAAATTTGTATTTCAAGAAATTTAGATTTGATTTTTTTTCACACTTATAGATTTGGAGTTAAATGGAATTAGACTGGTATATAGAGTAAATATATTAACTAAGCAATAAGGTATTCAAAACGTTTATTATTATTTTGATGAGAGATGCATTTTACACTCTTGAAAATGTGTGATTCACTCCGTGCTCAACGTGGAGTTGACATGTGTCCTTTTTAAAATAAAAATAAAATAAATTTTAAATATAAAACACTGTTGACTATAATAAAAAATAAAATTAGATCTACATATTTGGTTAGTTTTAATTAAAAGTATTATAAAACATCAATAATTCTATTTTTGTTGTGGTGTGGTTTCCTGATCCATCCCATTAAATGAATTCTTTTATCGACTTTTAGAACCATCTACCGAGACTCATTATCAAGATGGTTAGAATTCATTTAATGTGATGGATTTGAAATTCTATTTTTGCTATGACCGCTTAATCTAAAATAGATATATATGGTACCAATATTTCACTTTCACTCTTAATCACAAATAAAATATATATACACCAACACAAACCATTATAAAATATTTAAATACCCAAAAATAAGGAGTTATAAAAGTAAAAGAAATAAGTATTTCTTAATACAGGATAAATCTATATTTATTTAATTCTTAATATAAAATTAATATGTGAAACTTAAAAAAATGTTAATAATAATAATAAATTGAATGTGGGTCATAAATAAAATATTTCAATATATAATGTTGAGTAATATTAACATATATTTAAAAATAGGTTAATAATAAAAAAACATTTTAACCTAAACAATATAATCTACAAATAAAATATTTCAATACTCATGTTAAATGAAATATTGTAATGAAAACTATGTACATATTATATATGGTTAACAAAATACAAAATATATAAATGAAACACACACATATATAACCATTCTCCAAATATGGAGAAGTACTTTATGTTCTCATACTTTCATTCCAAGTTATATATATATATATATATATATATATATATATATATATATATATATATATATATATATATATATATATATATATATATATATATATATCATGAATCTAACAAGTATGGAGAAAGAGATTTGATCCCTCTTAGAACTTGCTAGACCTTTGATTAAGATAGATTTATGCTAATGTAATTATATTTGAATGAATTATATATCTAATATAATAAATTTTGTAAATAGAATAAATATGGTAATCGATAACCTCAATCATTCATTGGGAAACTTAAATGATTTCTCAATCCTAAACGCCCCTCAACTCAATTGCCCCTGAACGCCTTCAGAATCCCCCCCCACCCCCCTGAACGAACATTGCATAATTCCACAAGTAGATTACTATTTTATTTATCAATATCAATTTTAAAAATCTAAATTCTGAATTTTAAAAGAGCTCATAGAAGTACAAATCAACAACTGAGATTTAAGTTCGAAATAAGTTTAGATATGTTCTTTTGCAATCACTACAATATCACAAGAGTAGTGCATAGGCTAAAATGACTAAATCAAGGGAATGTTCAACCCTTTAAAGCATCATTTTGGTGCATGGGGTTATGAGAATAACACTTATAATTAGGATTTATTTTAAATTTAGTGTTAAAACATTCAACTCACAAGCCATTCCAACCATGAAAAAGCTAAGAATTGTTTTATTGCATTTTTATTTATTGATGTGCCAAGGACATAAATCAATTAAAAATCTCGTAGTAGATACCAGATTAGCTCTTAAAATTCATGTTTAGGATCATATCCTTAATTCATTCATCCAAATCTTGCATTTGTTAGTGTTTTAAACAATGAATAGCTCAACATTCATGAATTTTAAATCAAATTATATCTTAAAACCCCTTGAAAATGTTCATAACTAGTAATAAGATAGTTGGCTTCAGTTAACCATTAGATCATCCCATCTTTAGAAGCATCATTTCATTATTTTAATATGTTTGAACCATGATTTAAGCTAATATTGCAAGAGAACAATGTTGAGTCTACCATAAATTACCAAGCACCAATATCACGTGGCCATAACTATATGAAGTTATGTGATAATTATGAGGGAAAATGAATCTATTAATATCAACACAAGTTATGATTATATATAACATAAGTGATAATTGCATGAAGTCATCTGATATATCACAATTGGATGGAAATAAAAACCTTATATCATATAACCATCTTTGCAAGAAGGTAAAAACTTCAAGTGGGTCCAGATGAGGCCAAGTTCATGTCCTAGGTTCATGTCCATGGCAAGCTACACAACAATAATTGAATTCCACTAATCAAACTAACCTTTGCTTAATTTCAGACTAACAACCAGTCCAAGCCCTTTATCACATGTGATGAAACACAATTATGTTTGAAACAAACATCCTAGAAGCTAACCACCCTGCATTTACAATTAGTCCAACCACTCTGCATTTACAACTAGTTCAAGCCTTTTATTACATGTGATCAAACACAATTGATTATGTTTGACACAAACATCCTAGAAGCCAACCATCCTGAATTTAATTTCAAGTAACCTTAATTGAAACTAGGAGCTTTGAAGGTAATAGTCGATAGGTGCCTTTATCAGAAGAACCCGATCAACCAGAAAACAGAAAAATATTTGCACGTTTTGTGTGCTTTCAAGCCCAAATTTCTTCTCTGTTACACATATTTTTGAATGTAGGTGTGGCACCCTCTTAGGAACTTGTAATGATCGAGGTGGCTCCAGAGACACACATAGGACAAAGAGAGCTTATGAAATCTCAAAAATAAAAGTGTTCGGATTACTCTCGAACCAGGTTCAAGTTGAATATCTCGTTGTCCTGATCGCAACGATGCAAACAGTTCGTCAAATCGAGCTCGTGTACGAAAGTTAGAGCTAGTCAAAGTTCTAAGGTTGAATGAATGACTTGACAAGATAAGGAGGATGCAATTTCGTAGAAACTCAACCACTGGATTTTGGGCAGGTCCGAACGAATTTTGAGAAAATTTGTGGGACCATTAATTTGACTCCTATAGTCAAAATTCGGTTAAATTGAAAAAATATGATTTGTTTTAATAAAAACAAAAAATATATATTAAAAAAAGGGGGTGGCGGGCCACCATCTCCGCCACTCCACCGCACGGTTAAACAAATTCAATATAATTTTGGGTCGGCGGCCATGACCCCGCCGGATCCACACACCCCACCGTATAACAACAAAAATATATGTATGGGGGGTGGTCCGCGGTCAACCCCGTCACCGCAACCATAATTCCATATACATAAATATGTCACGAGTTTAATTTGTTGGGCGAGCCACCTAAGGCGGGCCCAACCCTCCCACTTTTAAAACAAAACATGCGCCCAAAACGATATATGCGGATTTAATGGGAGGTGGAATTTGATCCACTGGCCTCTCCTTAACCACTTGCCTCTTTTGAACAGCGCGCCAACCATATTAGGTTAGTAAATCTGATCTCTAAGTTTATTTAAACCTCATTTTTCCATTGCGCCCAGGCTAGTGCGGGCACGATTTTCGAGACCAATACGGGCAAAGGATGACACACAGTTGTAGGCAGGATCTGCACATAGTTCGAGGGAATCTTTTGATTCCAAGGAGGTAAAATTTTCCTGTGTCAGAATCTATTAAAATTTATTTGCATTTTAACTAAAAATTCATAGGGAGCGTGATGGTGCGCCCAAATTTTCCTTTTGAGCAGCGGTTTTGCAGATTCCATGTGGAGGAGAATCTTTAGGAACCTTGAGGGAATCTTTCAGATTCCTTGGAGACCGAAATTCGTCAGTGTTAGAATGAGGTCAAATTTATACTCATTCTTCTCAAAATTTTGCAAGGATCTCAATGGTGAGATCAAATTCCTGTTTTGAGTTGCAGATTTCTAGATTCCTTGTGGAGCAACATCTTTGAGGAATCTAGGGGGAATCTAAAAGGTTCCCCAAGGCCCAAATTTCAACAATGTCAGAATTCAGAAAATTGACAGTCGATCCTACACCTCTCGGCGACACGAGTTCAGCGGTGCAGTCATATTTTCCATACGAGCCTTATTTTTTTTGGCCACTTTTCAAAGTGGAGTTGCAGGTGCTAACATTCAATGTGTGAGCAGTTGTTTTCAGGATATTCGACACCACGAGATTTATGGTACGACCAGATCCAACAGTTTATCATCCTTGCCTTTAGATAGATCCAAGATGTGAGGTATATGTAGTGTGATTATGTACTCCTTTGTCTCTTTTTTATGAGATGCATTGTGTTGTATAGATCCCTATTGATGTTTGATGTGGGATATTGTTTTGTTCTCGATGTCAGATGTAATTTCTATCATGGATTTTTTTAATGTTTGAGATCCCTTTGTTGCCATGTTCGATGAGATACTCTTAGTCACCATTGAGTGAGATTGTCATGGTGATAGGAGTCCTTTTTATGAATGCTATTTCTTGTATCAGAACATCTCGTGGAGAGGTCCAACCACTCTTGCGTGAGGGAATTTTCCTTGTATGACAGAGAAAATACCATTCATGTACATCATCACTATTTCCAACACTTAATGCAGTAGCCTACACCATCTTGACATCGAGGCTTGGAGACATAGTCCCTCCTAGGCGAATTCCGTTATCAATATCTTATGTTGCTAAGGCTTTTTATGTTCCTCTTGATTATATCTGCACACGTTAATTAATGCTTTTGATGAAATGTAATTCTAGCACATTAGCGAAAGTAAAAGGTCTTGGTTAAAAGGGTATCATAAGTTTACCCGGATCAAGTGGTATCATAGTGGTCTTCTTGCTGATTTGGATTGCAGGCGTGAACCATTGATGCATGTTCGTTGAGTTGAGCAATGGAGGATGTCAAAGACATGTACTATACCATGCTTAGGGTGTTTTAGAAAGTGAACATGTTGTATGAAGCTTATGAGAAACAAGCAACATATAAGGTTGAGTTGAAACACTTCTATGAGAGGAGAAGGAGGACAAGCAACGATTGCAGCTTCAATTGTAAGCCACGACAGAGGCATTGGAAGAATTGAAGTGCAACGATCAAAGTATTTAGACAGATCATGATGCATTAAAGACACTTCTACGAGAAGTGAATGAGGAGAAGCAGCGATTACAACTTCAACTACAAGCCGCAACAGAGGCCTTAGAGGAAGTGAAGCATAATGAAGGCTTAGAGAATCCCTCTTCACCTGTTTTAAAATCGACAGCTAAGGTAAACAATGTTGATTTCTCTTCAGTTTCATCTTCACATGATATCATTTCTGTTGGAATTATGGAGATCCCCATTACAAGAACTGGCATGAGACTCACCGAGATTGGTTACAAAGGAGGAGGACTTGGCATTCATGGCCAAGGCATAACTCAGCCATTGGAGGTTGTGCAGATACCTCACTAGGCAGGTTTGGGATACACTGAAGGAGAATGTTCAAAGGTGTTTGAAGCTCCCACAACATTGATGAAACTGTCAAGGAGAGAGAATGATGGGAACACTTCACCATCATCTTATGGCAGTGCATATTGCAAAGAGAAAGTTTAGGCAAGCTCTCATCTCCATAAGGACATCAAAGGTAAAAATACATTGTTGGAATTTTTAGGAGAAAAGAATGATGGGAACATTTCACCATCATTCCAGGGAAGCGCATGTCGCAATAGAAGAGCTGAGGCAAGCTCTTGTCACCATGATCGCACCAGGGATCACTAGGGAAGGTATAACAAGTTCCTAAACACACACATGGTGGGTGAGAAAAAAAACATACACAAAGGGAAAGATAAGCATTAGTTACTTATTACCATTGATATGATATAAATTTATAATACAATGAGGTGACCCTTTGCTTCCACATTCCGAGGTCACTTGGACTCCTTTTGTGACGGTTTAGCTTCCACACCTACCCATAGAGGATTAGGTGTCCAACATTCCCCCCCTTAATCCGAAGGGGTATGTGTGAGTCCAAGAAGAGAGTTGTAATAAAAATACGCAAAGTATGCATGGTAGCACTTAGGCTGAATAAGCTCTCTAAAATGTTGGCATAAAGAGGTGGTTTAAGGATGACCACCAAAATTGGAACGCAACGCTTATTGTAGTTCCCAGAACTCTTCTAAATTTGGTAAGAAGCTAAGGGCTTCTTCTAGAGGAAGTGTCCCTCATATTTGAAGAGGGAGACCTTCAACCTAGAAAAATAGAGGTCTACAACTTGTGATGGTTTAAGGATGACCACCAACTCTGGAATGCTTAATGCATTTCCTGGAACTCTACCAAAGCTGGCAAGAAGCTGAAGTCTTCTGCTAGAGGAAGTGCTCCAAATATTTTGAAGAGGAATAATATGAACCTCGCATAGATGGTTTAAGGCTCTCCATCAACCAAAGGCATGCTCATGGGCATCCGTGTCTCTGGCTACAACCCTGAATCTGGAATGACAAGTTGTGGCTTAGGCTTGCTTGAAATGTTGTGTCTTTGGCTACAACTCTGAATCTGGAATGAGAGATTGTGGCTCAGGCTCGCTTGATGTGGCTTTGAAGCTTGTAGATGACAACCATTTCCCTCCTTGTCAGGTACAAGGTGAGATGATGGAAAACACTCAACTGCAAGTTTGTTCAGTATCCGAGAACATGTTCTAACATATGTCTTAAACATCTTCTTGGCTATTGATGCCCATTTCCAAGAAGTGATCCATCCAAGATGAATATTTGTTCTTGCAGGAGGCTTGTTTCTGAAACATTTGTGTGAAGAATGGGCGTGTCGACCACAATGCTTGCATGGGTGAAGATCGAAACAATGATCTTTCATATGGCCAACTTGATCACAGTGTTGGAATTTTTCAATCTGTTGTTGCTATTGCAGTGGAAGAGGAACAAGATCTAGAACAACTGAATGTCAACTATCATGAAGAAATACGACACTCTGAAATTTGATGGGCTTAGGGTAGTCCAGAATATGAAAGGACACATCCATGTCATATCCAAGACCAGCTCTGTGCTTGTTGTGGACAAGCTCTTCCCAAGGTCTGATGATGGGTTTGGGAAGCGAAGTGTGAACATTTGCATATGCATACAAGTGTGCTTTTGAACTAGGCACTGAATGTGAATCAACTGCAACATTATTCATTTGCTGCTTATAGGAGTCTATTTCAGTTTTCTAAACAAAAACAAGTTCAGAATGATGACTCTGCTGTTGTAATTCTTCTTGTTGTAGCTGAGATTCAAGCTGCAAAAAATCTATCTTCTCATGTGCATTTTGGAGAGAGATTTGAATATCTCTAAGAGTGTCTTTGTTGACTTTAACTGTGCTTTTAGAAGTAGACATGATTAAATTTCTCAATAATTCTAATAACTTGCCAATTATTTCCATTTAGAAAAGAAATATATGCAGATAATACTTCTCATATACTTCCAAATAGCTTTCAATTTCTAAAACACTCAACGCATAAAGGTCAATGAAAATGCATCATATGAATTTTCGTGAGTCATACCAGCATTATATGAACCAAGGAGCTCCAACACATATATAAAGAACATATTGGAGATTGGAGATTATTCAACACACCACAACTTGAATAGAACTTCACGAATCCTCCCACTGTAATACGACCTCCTCATGGTGCCCACATCATACGCTGCCCACTGTGGCTCTATCATAAGGGAATGTTCGTAAAATTGCTGAAGAAAATCTCAGGCAGTTTCGGGAACAAAACTTAGTGGGTTTCCTCCTGTCATTGTCTGTGGAACTCACAAACAATGATAAACCGTCGGAGAGTCAGAGGTTGGCTGGCCTTATTTTGAAAAAACTCCTTGGATGCCAAATAAGCTGCCAAGAAGGAAGAGTTCCTGAGGCATTGGATTGCTCTTTATCCCTCTATCAAGGCTCAAATAAAGAGTGGGCTTCTCTAGACAGTCTCTTCAACTGTCCCAGATGCAAGACATACATCTTTGTAAGTTATTGCTAAGATAGCAGCGATTGAAATCCCTTGCCAAGAATGGACAAAACTAGTTGGCGTTTTATTGGTGAATACAGGAAGCCCTCAACTAGAAAAGCCAGTGACTCTAAAACAAGATACCCTGGAAACTCTCGGGTATTTTTGTGAAGAGATATCATCAGATGTGCTTGCACAGGATCAAGTGAACTCTATTCTCACAGTTGTTGTTCAAGGCATGAATGCACTAGACAGTAACAGTGATGTATGCCTTGCAGCAATAAAGGCTTTGTACAATGCCCTTGATTTTTCACATACAAACTTTGAAAATGAAATGAAAAGGAAATATATTATGTGCGTTATTTGTGAAACAACATTGTCTGCTAATGTTCGAATAAGGCAAGCTTCATTTGAGTGTCTTGTTTCAATTTCATCAGCATACTATGAAAAACTTATGCCTCACGTACAAGATATCTTCACAATCACTACAAAAGTAGTGAGAAATGATGAAGATCCTGTGGCTCTGCAAGCTATTTCGCATAGTTCGCACTTCTGATGGATCCTCCCTTCATGCAAACACTTTGGTTCTATCAAATAAGACGACAAGGTTGACGGAGGAGGTGTCGAAGGGTGTGTGAGAGTGCAGGCTCAGAGACAGCATAGGTTGCGTTTATGAGGGTCAGCTGCAAAGTGCGTATGGAGTATAACGGAACTTAATCAGTAGCACTTGCTAGAATGGAAGAAAAATCTGAACAATGTATAATAAGAAGCAGATCTTGATAGCGCCAGAATAGGAGATGAAGAGGTTGAGATGGAATAACTGAATCCAATGAGATTTGGCAAGACGTTTGGTGTTGCAAGATTCTGAGTATTCTTAGCACTGTACACGGCTCAAAGAGAACGTCAGTGTACAAGAGCTTTATAACAATAGCACAGGGCATTAAGGTCATTGAGTGTGCAGAGAATATGGCATTGAATTAGGATCATAATGGAAAAACTGAAATTCAGAACATGCACACCGAGGTGGAGGCCATAAAAACCAGTGGCTCAAATATGAACAGGCCAGGAATTAACCTCGCTCTGATACCATGTTAAACACACACATGGTGGGTAAGAAAATAAACATACACAAAGGGAAAGATAAGCATTAGCTACTTATTACCATTGATATGATGTACATTTATAATACAATGAGGTGACCCTTGGATTCCACATTCCAAGGTCACTTGGACTCCTTTTGTGACGATTCAGCTTCCACACCTACCCATAGAGGATTAGGTGTCCAACACAAGTCTCGATATTTGCAAGTTCATTTTGATTATAAGCATGTTGCTAATCATGAACGTAAATCATGGCATAAGAAAACTTGTCGTTTTTGTGGTTTACGTAACCATGTCATTGCTGAGTGTTGGAAAAGGATGGAAACACAAAGGAGGATGAGGCATGAAAAGCCTTCTCCCAGCAGGGAAATAAATTGGTTAAGAAGGTATGGAGGAAGAAGACTCATTGCAGTTATTGTGACCGAAGTGGCCATCAAAGAGCTACGTGTTGAATACTCCATTTAGAGTAGTGCGTAAAAATAAAACGTCTGTGCAGAAACCAGTCGAAAGAGATGATCGATAAGAGAATTCCCCACATGGGGATGGTTCATTCACTTTTCTAAAGAGGGAATTTTATAGATGTGTTAGCTTTTCATGGCCTTATTTTTGTAAATCACGTGTTTTGTTTCTTTACGTAAAAGTGATGATGTGTTTTTCCATCACTTGTTAAGAAACCATAATATTTTGGCTTTGTTTGATAAGTCATGTGATGCATTTATTTTATGTCAAAGTGATGATTTCTTTTCCATCACTTCGAAATGCAATAATGATGTTTAGGCCCTGTAATGATAGATGGGGTGTGTTTTCCATTTGATTTAAACTTGACCACCGAGTATGTGTTATAAACTCGTGGCAAGTATGGAAATGTTTGGGTCATAGTTGGTCATATTTGAGCATGTAATTTGAAAGAGAATGTACTACATGTTTTTAGAGGATGTAGGTGTCGGTTCATCACTTATGGCTTCAAAAGGACAAAGGTGAAGGAGAAGGAAGGGTGACCTTTCAGGAGACTTGTGGTGCAGACAGGGTACAGAACAGTTGCAGATTATCATTGATGCTTTTGGAGGACCAAAAGCTCCTCAGTGGGTAGGAATGATCCAAGTGGCTCCAGAGACACACAGAGGAAAATGAGGGCTTATGAAAGCTCAAAAATCAAAGTGTTCGGATTAATCTTGAACTAGGTTCAAGTTGAATATCTCGTCGTCCTGATCGCAACAGTGTGAATGGTTTTTCAAATCGAGATCGTATGTGAAAGTTAGAGCTAGTCAAAATTATAAGGTTGATTGGATGACTTGATAGGTTAACGAGGACACAATTTCGCAGAAACCAGGCCACTAGATTCCGGCAAGGTCCGACCGGATTCCGGGAAAATTTGTGGGACTATTAATTTGACTCCTACAGTCAAAATTCGGTTATATTTAAAAAACACAATTTGTTTTAATAAAAATAAAAATAAAAAAAGGGGGTGGTGGGCCACCTCCCCCCCCCCCCCCCCACCCCACCATAGGGTTAAACAAATTCAATATAATTTTGGGTTAGCGACCATGACCCCACTAGACCCATGCACCCCACCTCATAACAACAAACATATATGTATGGGGGTTGGTCGGTGGTCAACCCCGCCACCCCAACCATAACTCCATATCCATAAATATGTCGTGGGATTGTTGGGCAGGCCGCCCAAGGCGGGCCTGACCCTCCCACTTTTAAAATAAAATGCGTGCCTAAAACAATATATGCAGATTTGAGGGGAGGCAGGATTTGATCCCCCAACCTCTCCTTAACCACTTGCCTCTTTTGACCAACGTGCCAACCATATTGGGTTGGAAAATCTACCCTCCAGGCTTATTAAAACCTCATTTTTCCATTGCACCCAAGCAAGTGCGCGCATGATTTTCGAGACCAAGGCAGGCAGAGGATGACATGCAGTTCGAGGCAGGATTTGCACGCAGTTCGAGGGAATCTTTTGATTCCAAAGAGGCAAAAATTTCCCGTGTCAGAATGTATCAAAATTTACATGCATTTTAACCAAAACTTCGCAGGGAGCACGATGGTGTGCCCAGATTTTCCTTTTGAGTAGAAGTTTTTCGGATTCCTTGTGGAGGAGAATCTTCAGGAATCTTTCAAATTCCTTGGAGGCTGAAATTTGCAGGTGTCCGAATGAGGTCAACTTTATACTTATTTTTCTTTGAATTTCGCAAAGATATCAATTGTGAGATCAGATTCCTGTTTTGAGTTGTAGATTTCCAGATTCCCTATGGAGTAGCATCTTTGAGGAATCTAGGGGGAATCTAAAAGGTTCCCTAAGGCCCAGATTTTGACAGTGTCAGAATTCAACAAATTGGCTATCAATCTTACACCTCTCGGCGACACGAGTTCAGTGGTGCAATCAGATTTTCCATCTGAGCCTTATGTTTTTCAGCCACTTTTCAAAGTGGAGTTGCAGGTGTCAACATTCAATTTCTAAGCAATCGTTTTTAGGATATTCAACGCCACAAGATTGATGGTAAAACCAGATCCAAAAATTTATCATCCTTGTCTTCAGATAGCTCCAGGATGTGAGGTATATGCAGTGTGATCATGTACTTCTTTGTCTCTTTTCTATGAGATGTATTGTGCTATATAGATCCTTGTTGATGTTTGATGTGGGATATTATTTTGTTATTGATGTGAGATGTAATTTCTATCATGGATTTGTTTTATGTTTGAGATCCCTTTGTTACCATGTTTGACGGGATACTCTTAGTCACCATTGAGTGAGATTGTCATGCTGATAGGAGTCCATTTTGTGAATGAGAGTTCTTGTAGCAGAACATCTCGTGGAGAGGTCCAACCACTCCTGCGTGAGGGTATTTTCCTTGTATGAAAGAGAAAATACCATCCATGTACATCATCACTATTTCCAACACTTAATGCAGTTACCTACACCATCTTGACACTGAGGCCTGGAGACATAGTCCCTCCTAGACGAACTCCATTAGCAATATCTTATGTTGCTAATGCTTGTTATGTTCCTCTTGATTATATCTGCATGCGTTCATTAATGCTTTCAATTAAATGTAAGTCTAACACATCAACCGAAGTAAAATGTATTGGTTAAAAGGGTATCAAAAGTTTACCCGGATCATGTAATGCACTTTGTTAAAGAGGCCAATTAGGGTTAATTAATTTTAGGTCATTTCAACACCATAAATATAAAAACATGTCAATAAAATGGATTTGGTTTGATGTGGGCTTGAAATTAGGCATCCTAAGAAATTATGGACCAACTTAGGGGTTACTACCCTCAAGTGAACATATAAATTTGATAAATAGTCCAAGTGAGTGTCTCAAGGGTCAAAGTGAGCCATACTAGTGAGTAGTGGGCTGGAAAAATATGTACCTTCATATATAGGAAGCACTGCAAAATCATTTTCCAACACTTCATGTAGGTGCTGGAAAATCATTTTCCAGTGCCTATTGACCAAGGATCCTACCTAAGCATTAAACATCCTTACAAGTAAACATATATAGGAGAATATAGGGGTGTTTATATAGAGAAATATTCTTATTCATATTCCACCTACCGTATCATTCTTGTATGTATGGACACTGGTTATCAAATTATGCATGAACAATGGATTCCATATTCATTTGGGAATGGAAGATATCATTGTGTGCAAGTCCAATGTTAATTATTAGTGGAAACTAATGTTACAGAGTTGCAAAAAAGAAAAATCAACAACCAATATGACAACACACATAACAATTAGTAATATTGATGTTGCACCTCAAAAACAGAGTGTCCAAACAATGTGTGTTACAGTAAAAGTAGTTTGTTCACCGGTAGTGGAAAATAGTTAGCTTTGATCAATATCAGGATTGCACATATTCATTATGATCATGTGATCTGAAATTTAGAAAACCAATACTTACAAATAGGGAAAAAAATCCAATTCCAAGCACCAATATCACATGGTCATAAAATATATAAGGTTATGTGATAATTATGAGGTAAAGTGAACCTATTAATATCAACACAAGTTATGATTATATATAACATAAGTGATAATTATATGAATTTATGTGATATATCAGAGCTGGATGGAAATAAAAACCTTATACCATACAACCATCTTTATAAGAAGGAAAAGCCTTCAAGTAGGTCCAGATGAGGCCAGTTTCATGTCCTAGGTTCATGTCCATGGAAATCTACACAAAAATTATTGAATTCCACTAATCAAACTAAACTTTGCTCAATTTCAGATTAACACCCAGTCCAAGCCTTTTATTACATGTGATCAGACATGATTATGTTTGAAATCAACATCCTAGAAGCTAACCACCTTGCATTTACTAGTCCAACCACTTTGCATTTACAACTAGTTTGAGCCTTTTATTACATGTGATTAAACACAATTGATTATGTTTGACACAAACATCCTAGAAGCCAACCATTCGGCATTTAATTTCAAGTACCTTAATTGAAACTAGGAGCTTTGAAGGTAATATTTGATAGGTGCCTTTATCATAAGAACCTTATTAACCAGAAAACTGAAAAATATTTCCGTGTGTTGTGTGCTTTCAAGCCCTAATTGCATCTCTATTACACATGTTTATGAATGTATGTGTGGTACCCTCTTCGGAACTTCTAATGCACTTTTTTTAGGAGACCAATTAGGGTTAATTAAGTTTAGGTTATTGCAACACCATAAATATAAAATCACGTAAAAAAATGGATTTGGGTTGATGTGGACTTGAAATTAGGCATCCTAATAAATTATGGACCCACTTAGGGGTTCCTACCCTCAAGTGAACATATAAATTTGAGAAATAGTCCAAAAGAGTGTCTTAAGGGTCAAAGTGAGCCATACTAGTGACTAGTGAGCCAAACAAATATGTACCTTCATATACAGGAAGCACTGCAAAATGATTTTCCAGCGCTTCCTATAGGAGTTGGAAAATCATTTTCCCAAACCTACAACAGTGCTAGAAAATCATTTTCTAGTTCCTATTGACCAAGGATCCTACCCAAGCATTAAACATCCTTACAGGTAAACATAAAAAACTCTTTTTTATTGAGATATAACCACACCATATAACCAAATTTTCATTAGTGGGTTGTTTTATGTTGATCATGGTTCTCCATATAACAATTTTAAGTTGTGTAGGTTCTTGCACTTCCAATGGATTTCTCAAATCTTGATTGTGACCTTAACACTTTTTTCCTTCATAATTACCATTTGTAAATGGGTTTTTAGCAAATATAAACAACAACCAATTAAAAATAATTTTGTTTATGATCCTTTTCAAGTGTCATGAATTTTTCTATGCAATATTGTATTTTAAAATAGCGTAACCTATGGATCTAACACCAAGAATGCTATTACTCATAGTAATGGATTTTCAAGATAACCATCAATCATCATGTAATTCTCAAAAAGTTTTACCCTTCCTTATTTCCGTTAATAATGTTAAAACTATTGATAAAGGTGTGTTTAGCTCTGAATTAATTCTTATGTTAGAAATTTTCACTAGTAATAGATTTCACACTTTTATATTAAGAGATAGATATCCCACCCCTTGTAGCAATAAATGAAAAAATTTCTAGATGAAATTATTATTTCCAAATGAAAACAACTCGACTCTCATCAATGTTTCAAAATAGATGAAGATAAATGGTTTGGTAAATTTCAAATTTAAGGAGAAAATTTACTCAAACTAGTTTATAGAGCATATTGATAGCTTCAACAAAGTATCCTAATTTTTAAAATTGGAAGAAGGATTTGCTTTATTCTTTTATATTTTATTAATGGAGCATAAAATTGGAATCCTAGGAGCATAAAATTCGAATCATAACAAATAGAGGCATATGCACTTTGAAAAGGGTTTAAAATCACTAAAGGAATAAGAATGAATTCAATCATTATGATTAATGACTCTAGGATCATTATCATTCATAAGATTAAACAACCATTACCCATAGGAAACTTTCTAGCATCAATTCCAGATTGATGTAGACAACAATACGATGCATATATTCACCAAAATTCAATACTACCATGTCTTGCAAGAACATAATCAAGAGGAAAATTGGTCAGAAAATTCAGATTTAGAATAAAATTAGGGGGAGATTAAGGTTAATGGTGTATTATTCCACCAATTTATCCCCTAATTATTGTATATTTGAAACATATTTTGTTGGTACTATAACAAATGGTTTAAAATCACTAAAGGAATAAGAATGAATTTAATGTGAAATGTTTCTATGTTTCTATGTTTAAATCATAGAAACATGTCAAATGTGTTGAAAGGATTTGGCCTCAACCATTAAATAGGATGCCATTCCTTTGCAAAAAAATTTAGGGAATGCGTTAAAAGATGATTCAAAAAAGTATTATAAACCATAAAAAATGCATTGTATGTCAAAGGCCAACATGTTAATGAAATTGATGATAGAGAGAGTAATGGTAGGAACACATAAATACATGTTGATAGCAGGAAGGGCCAATACTCTGCAACATGTTGTAATTGTTACTAAATACTTGGTAAAATTTAATAACTGTTTCAAAACATAAATTAATGTTCAAGAAGAATTAAATATGTAGTCATATGCTATGGACCTAAACTTTCAAAAAATTCAGCAGCAAGATTTGTGAACAAGAATTTGCAAATACCATATAATAAAACCAAGCATTAGCTATCTTGAAACTTGCAAGTAACTTAAAGAATCAAACAAGAATCAGTCCAAAGAAAGGTATTTGGAAGCACCATTAAATTATGCAAAAATTGACGAAAATCAGAAATATTCCTTATAATGAGACCCCAACATGCCAGGTTTGGCACATGAGAACCCCTTTCCAGGAATGCACCCACCCTAACCCCTTCGGATTTGACATAATGACAGAGTTTTGGCATCAAATGGCATGCACACATGATTACGAGATGTAACAAAACATCTTTGGCATAAAGACTCCTCATATCCCTGGAGAAGCACAAGATTCTACCCTCAGGGTAGCTTTAAAATCTGATACATGAACAACATGAATTCTTCCTCTGATAATGTCACTATCATTTCAATGCCTCTTCAATCCAAGGTGATAGTTTCAAGGTTGTTGGGAGTAGGAGCATGAGTGGGAAGCATGATTTCAAAAAGCTTCTAGGACCAAATAATTTCAAAAGATATTTTTGTATAATACATATTTCAATATATTTTGATGCATATATATACAAAAAATCCATGCAGAATGTTGAACCAACTGCAGAAAACACAAAAACATAGATTTAAATACTAGAATAGTGATGATCATTAAAGCATCTACCATTTAATACACATATAACATCAATCATCTAGTAGTTATAACATTGTCATCGGATGAGCAATCATCGACCACAACATCAACTGTCAAGTTTCAAAATATAAAATTTGTCATCAACAAATTGTAACAGATATCCATGAAATGAAATAGAGCATCATATTCATTATCAATGAGTTGTAAGATTCAAGCAATCATTCAAAGGTAGGTTAAAAATTCAAAGTTCAAACTGAAGCTATCATATAAGGTTTATAAAATAATCCATACTAAAGACAGTTCTAGAGACTATTACTAAACAGGAAAAAGAAAATGGTCTAGTATCTACTAAGCTTTCCTCTTGCTGTGAGAAACTTCAAGTTTCTGTTACTGTGATTTATGAAGAAGAGGAGTAGGATTAGGTGGAAGTGTTCATGGAACACGATCAACAACTACATGGCCTCCATGTAAAGCTGGATGTTGTGAAGATAAAGGAAAAACTCCTGCATCTAGAAACTTGCCAGTGGAAGGAACTGCCATGTCTAGACTCTACACCATGAATATGGTCATCATGATCACCCAAAAGTTTACCTTCCAAATGCTCTAAAACTATGGCTCCATTTCTGCCATTAAGAAAATTACATTAAGACACAGTAAATGATGGATGTGATCTTTGGAGAACCTTATTTACTACTAGTGTTTGATTCATCATTTATATATTCCTAATGAGAAGGGTTAAATACAAATTAAATTTAAATTTAAAGAAAATTATCAACAACCAAGGATATTGATAAGCAACAAAACATTTAAACCAACATTTTCCAGAATAGATCACTTGCCTCTTATGAAATATTAGATCATTGATTTGAATCTATATAGCTTGGTGGAGAAATATTACAAAATTAAATTTCATTAGTGCTAGAATAACACTTGAAATTATTCTCTTGATGACAAACATAAGACTCATATTTTGAAATTTCTTTCAACTCGGGAACTAGACTCCATCCGAGCTTCCATAAAAATAGTAAATAATTGTAAGTTTGATGGCAAGGTCGAATAAAGTACTCATGTTGAGCCTAAAAGATATTTGATAGCATGTGGACATAGAGTATACACAATACACACAAGAATACTTGACTATGTAAATCTCTCTGACTGTAGGAAAATGAAGTGTTCCCTCCATCGGCGACATATCATAGGTCGCTTAAAATGTTAAATATGAGAGGTAAAAATTGACTGTTTGGTCATCTTCATCATCTTCCAGCCAATACGTTTCAAGAATCTTTACTTCCTTCTCATAAATTTCATTATTGTCATGACTTTGCAGGTTCTCAATCTTCTCAAGTCCTTCAGCATCATCATTATATTGTGCATAGATATTTACACCTCCAATGTTGCCCAGAACCTTCTCTACTTCCCCAACTTTCAAAATTTTCTCTACCCTTTCAAGAAAAATAGTTACAATTCTTGGGTCTGGACAGACTAGAAGATCACATAAAGTCTTAATTCATCCTTGATTCACAAGATATCTGCAACCAAAAGCAAGAATCAATAGTTTGTCTCATTGTATCAACTGACACAAATTCTTGAACATCTGTACATCACACTGACTATTGTCAGAAAACACATCTCATTACATTACATCTTGTAAGTTGACCCCTTTATTCATTACTATACAACCCATTTTAGCAATATACTTGTGTTGATAATATATATTCATTAAATACATACTTGATTTGATCATGTGTACCAACAGAAGTAGCATTAGATATAGCCCTGTTGGAAATATTGAGAGGGGAGTGAATCAATATTTCTTTTCAATTGTTAATTATTTCCAGTTAGATTCTTCACAATTAAATATAGAGAGGTGTATAATAATAATATTAAGGATTAATAAGAACTTCAATCCTTTTTTTTAAATAATAGTATACAATAGATGAGTGAGGGCACCAACCCTTTTAATGAAACAGGCACCAACCTGTTGCCAAGCACCAACTTGGACTTTGATGAGGCTTCAACCTCTAGGGATTTGAACTTATCTTCTCAAGGCACCAACCTTGTGTTTAGGGGCACCTACCCCAAGGACACCAATCCCTCAGTCTATTTTAATAGAAAATGTGTGATGTACTTACTTGACTGTCATCTACAAAATTCTTCAGTGTTCAACACTTCTTGATTTTGACTTCACTATTTCTTCACTGTACTTTGTTCACCATATGACTCCTCTGCTGCAATATTTAGTTCATAGTCCCTGGAGTGACAACAAGGTCCAACTTATGTCACAAGTATCAAGCTACTGCACTTGAAACCTCCTTGACACATTCAACAAGCAATATCAATATCTTCAAAGATAAACCATAGTATGTAGAGAGGATTCAACCTGTTGAAGAATATCCAAGACTTATCCTGAGATGCTTTATGTCTAGATCCAATTTTTGGTGCTGTAGCTATCTCCCCTTTGCAAAATCACAAATATTTCTTACACCTTTTATTACTTCCAAAATTTGTGATAAATCTGAGCTTACTGTTCCAATCTCCTGTAGGTGACCGAGCTAACTTTGGTAAGCTCCTGTGGCTAATCCGAATCCACAGTGAATGACATTATCACAGGTCTGAGGGTTAGATAGCCCTGTAATTGCTTATTCGAGGTCTTTTGCAACACTTATTTCAGGTCCGAAGGCTGAGGTTCTTGAGCTGAGCTTGTGATCAATTTGAGTTTTTTATTCATCTGTTCAATAGATTTGAGTACTTTAACTGTTGCTTTAAAACCCCACAAACAGATCTGCTGTTTTATATACAGACTTTTTATCCAACAAAAAGTTCTTCAATTGATCTTCTGCCTTCTTCTGTTCACGAGTTGTGAACTTGATCTCTTCGATGTATTGTCCTTCAACGAATTGATGATTTGAATGAATAAAACAACTCCTATATTAATACGAGTTTTTTGGTTTGAAATGAAGGACGTGTCTTATGGGGGGAGAATGACTTGTGTAGAGAATCATAGGTCGGCTAGGATAACCAATAGAATATACGACATTTAAAAAATCAATTTCTCACAAAACACTGGGCGTTTCGGAGCAAGTAAAGGCTCATTAGGATGGGAAAAATATATTCTAAAAGATGGTATAGGACCCATGTTGATAGGATGCTTCCAAGGTGATAATTTTTTTTTTTCTTTGTGATTGTCTTTGATTTTTTTTGTGTAGGAGGTGAATAGGACAACATACCTTTTCCACTACTTGGCTTCTCCTTTGTTTGGCTTATCAATCATAGGATCATAGTGTCATCATGTACGACATCTATATCATCATGATAGTACCCAGCAAAGTCATGAAGGTATATCATCATGTATTCAATAATAGTACAATAATATGTCATAGTGCAACATCATTAGGAGAACTTAAAATGATATATTCCATGTTATCATCTAGTATTTCAACCTTCATTAAGTGTGTTCATTCATTCAACCTGTTGCCATCAATGACAACTTGGATTAACAATCTCCCCCTTTGTCATTGGATGGAAATATTTTTCTTCTCTCCCACTTTGACATCAATGGAAATGGGGTTCCAATGTGCTCCTCCTGTCATGTTGCTCCCCCTAACATATTGTACCCCTGCCATGCTGCTTGATTTAATGTGATGCAAGAGCAATGACCCCCATATTTTGGTGAAGATACTCAAATGCTTCTCGTGGAAGGGGTTTTGTAAAGATATCCACAATTTTCTCTTTTGTATTGATGTATTCCAACCTGATATTATGTTCAACAACTTGTTCATGGAGAAAGTGGTATTTGATTGGAATATGTTTGGTCCTTGAGTGCTGCATCATTGGATTCTTTGACAGGCTAATGGTGCTAGTATTGTCACAAAAAATAGTAATTGGTTGCTTAGTTTCTATGTTGACATCCTTCAAGGCTTCCTTCATCCATAGAATTTGTGTAAAACAATCAGAAACATCTATATATTCGGCTACAACTGTAGAAAGAAATATAGATGATTGCTTTTTGTTGAGCCAAGATATAAGAAAATCTCCCATAAAGAATGCATTTCCACTGAAACTTTTTCGGTCATCCACGCTTTCGGCCCAATCAGCGTCAGAGTAAGCTATAACTCTTAGGATACCAAAGACCAAAATCAGTCGTTCCTTTCAAATATCTGAGAATTCTCTTCACAACTGCTAGATGTGATTGTTTAGGACTTGACTGAAATCTTGCTACCATTCCTACTGCTTGCATAATATCTAGTCTTGTAGCAGTTAAGTATAGGAGAGCTCCAATTATTGACCTGTAAAGAGTTGCATCTATGGGAGGGGTATCATCATATTTTCTTAATTTAAAATCTGTGGTCATCAGTGTGCTCATAGGTGCACAATCTTCTATCCCATATCTTTTGAGCATGTCTTTAAGATATTTTGCTTGAGATATAAATATGTATGCAGAGGTTTGAGATATTTGTAGTCCAAGAAAGTAAGACAACTCACCAATCATTTACATCTCGAATTTTTTGGACATATTTAGAGAAAATTCATGGATCATTTCTTCATCATTGCTAGCAAAGATTAGATCATCAATGTAAACAAGAGTGATTAGAAGTTTTTCCTTATCCATATTCATGTAGAGATTGCTACCTGTCACTCCCTTTTTGAAACCTTCTTGTTGCAGATAGTGATCCAACTTTGCATACCATGCTTTAGGGGCTTCTTTTAATCCATACAAGGCCTTTTTTAGTTTGCATACAAAGTCTTTTCCTTCAGCAAGATCAAATCCTTCTGGTTGCTCCATGTAAACTTATTCTTTGAGATCTCCATTTAGGAATTCTTATTTTACATCCATTTGATAAACCTTGAATCCTTTTGAGCAAGTAAATGCTAAAAACATTCTTATGGATTCTAATTGAGCTACTGGTGCAAAGGTTTCTTCGAAGTCAATTCCTTCAATTTGCGAGTATCCTTTGCAGACAAGTCTAGCTTTATTTCTGATGATTTTTCCATCTTCATTCATCTTGTTTTTGAATACCCATTTTGTTCCAATTATATTTTTATCTTTTGGGTGAGGTACCAGTTCCCAAGTCTCATTTTTTTCCGATTTGAGACATTTCTTCTTCCATGGCCTTTATCCAAAAAGGATATTTGCTTTCTTGAGAAAAATTTTCAGGTTCTTTTAAAGATAATAGAGCCACATCATCTTTTCTTGGGGTGCTTATCATCCTTCTTCGAGTTTGAATTCCTTCATCTATATTTCCGATGACCTGTTCTATCAGATGATGTCTTTGAATAAAAATGATCTTAGAGGGAGTTTGTGAAGATTAATTTTGAGGTTCACTTTGAGGTTCTCCATTCTCCTCTTCTTTTTCATGTTATTCTTCTTCACTTTGTTCAAAGAAAGGCTTAACTTCATGATCTCCAATTCTATTTTCTGGAAGGCCTTCATCAATATTCACATCAATGCTTTCCACTATTCTTCGTAGACGATTGTTGTAAAATTTGTAAGCTTTGCTCCTAGTGGAGTATCCCAGAAATATTCCTTCGTCAACTCTAGAATCAAATTTACCTAGTGAGTCATCATTTATTTTTATGAAGCATTTGCTTCCAAAAACCCTAAAATATTTTATTGAAGCAGGTCTTCATTTCCATAATTCATAACGAGTATTTTCATTATTTGGTCTTAGTTGAGTTCTATTTAAGGTATAAACTGCGGTTCCAACTGCTTCTCTCCAAAATTTTGGTTGCACATCAGCTGCTAGTAGCATTGTACTTGCCATTTCTTGAATGGTTCTATTCCTTCTTTCAACTACTCCATTTTGCTGGGGTGTCCTAGCAGTAGAGAGTTCTCTTTTGATTCCATGCTCTTTATAGAATTCATCAAATTATTTTGAGGTGAATTCTCCTCCTCTATCCATTCTAAGACATTTAATCTTAGAATATTTCTCATTCTCAATGAGAGCCTTAAGATTCTTAAAAAATTCAAATGCTTCAGATTTATATTTTATGAAATATATCCACATCATTCTAGTATATTCATCAGCAAATAGAGCAAAGTAACTTTCACCTTGAAGAGCTGGAGATCTAGTTGGCTGACAAAAATCTACATGTATTATTTCCAAAGGTTTTGATGTTGAAAACTCCGTAGTTTTGTGGCTAGTTCTAGTTTCCTTTCCATGTTGGCATGGGAAAATACAACTTGATTTGGCTTGCACATTTTAGGAATGTCCCTTACTGCTTTAATTTTTCTGATGTTGACTAGGTTATCAAAACTTGTATGCCCCGATCGCTTGTGCCATAACCAACTTTCTTCTGTTTGACTTAAGTAACATTTATCTTCTTGGATTCTACTGAGAATTTAAACATTATCTGGTGTTCTTACTCCTTTTGTCACAAGTTCTCCTGAGGATAGGTCTCTTATTTCACATTTTTTTGTACTAAAGACAACATTATGTCCTTGGTCACAAATCTGTCTAACACTTAAGAGATTGTGTTTGAGCCCTTCTACTAGCAAGGTATTTTGAGCCTTTCCTTGTCCATTGACAAGGGTAGAAGTTCCTTTTCCACTGATTTTAGCAGACCCACTTCTGAAGGATACATTTCCATTTTTCTTGTTCAATGAGATAAACTTCTTTTGGTCACGTGTCATATGTCTTGAGCATCCACTATCCACGAACCAATGATTTTCTTTGCTATGAGCACACAGAGCTAGGCCACATTTACCAGTTTTGAGATTTACGCTTTTAGTTTTTTCCTTTTTGAGACGGAAATTTTGTTCATTATGATCATAATTATCACATAATGAGAAAGATGGATCAAACTTAGCCAAAGGATCAAAGGAATTGTAAGTTTTGATTTGTCCTTGCTCTTTAGGACCATGTAGTTGGTTTGTTTGATCGTTCAATCTTGGTGCTTCATTCTTATGAGCCTTGCAATGCTTAGCTTGATGCCAAAAGTTTTTACAATAGTAACAATACCCAAGAAAAATAGTTTGATACCTGTTGTAGTATCCATAGCTTGAACCAACATTCTTCCTTGGAGTTGCTCTTTCTTCAATTCTTGGTTTTGAGATGGGACTTTGTTCCTGACGAGATGAATTTTCTTCTTTTGGATGGCAAGAGAGTACGTCAGCGTAACTTCTAGAATTATTATTTGTACTTGATGATTCTCCTTTGAAACCAATTCCAGACTTATCATGTTGAGGTTTTTGAGTAATAAGAATGTTGTCAAGAGCTAAAGAGATTTGTCAACTCCTTTTGACTTGCTCTAATTCCTTTCTTGGAGATATTATTTCATCACAGATATCATCCTTCTCTTTTAGCTTAATGTTCAAGAAGTCTTCCCTTCTTTTTGCTTCCTCTATTTCTATTTTGAGGGAAATTATCTTCTTTTGTAGATTCTCATTTTCTTCAATGGCACTCATTCGCAAACTATCCATGTTTCTTTCATATTCCAGTTTTGAGTCATCATCATTTGTAAATGCCATGAATAACATTTCTTTGCTTCCAACATAACTACTTTCCTCATTTGATTAATCATCACTTTCTTTGTGATGACGCATATTTCTAGTTGATTTATTTTTAATGACTACAAATTCATCTTCATCAAACTCATCTTGTTTGGAGAATAAGTTCTTCTTATTAAACCCTTTATTTTTGTACATCATACTTTTAGATTCCTTTTCATCATCACTATCATGTTTATGAGGAAATTTTGCAGCATAATGACCTATTCTTCCACAATTGAAACAAATAAGAGGGTACTTACCTTTTAGCTTAGATCCATTTTTTAGTCTTCGTACAAATTGAGCTAATTTGTTTTTAGTATCAGATTCATCGATGTTGCAATTCCATCCTTTTCCTTCTTTTGTAGATCTTGAGGCTTTGAAGGCTTCTTCTTTGAAATTTGGACTCCCTTTGCTCATCTCATAGGAAATGATAATTCTATGAAGTTCATCCATCTTGAGAGTATCTAGGTCCTTCATTTCCTCTATGGCACTTACTTTGGAGTCAAATCTTTCGGAAGCGATCTCAGGATTTTTTGAACAATGGTGCTTTCTTCAATATTTTCTCCTAGTCCTTTAAGAGAGTTAACCACTTTAGCTCCTCGGGGGAAGTATGATGCAATATCTTCTTCATCATCCATTTTCAGACTCTCGAATTTCATTCTATAGGTTTGAAGCTTTTCCTTCTTAATTTTGGAGTCCCCATCATATAGAGAAACCAACTTATCCCATACTTCATTGGCTGAGTCACAATTCATGACTTTCATAAATTCGGAATCAGTAATTCCACTAGTGATGGAATTTAAAGATTTGGCATTAGCAATGTAGGTTCTTCTTTCATTTGGATCAGTTGGAAGACCGGAGGGAGCTTTGTACCCATCCAAAACAGAGTGCCATACTTTAGGGCCAAGAGACATTAGATAGTTGGACATCCTCTTTTCCAAAAACTGAAATTCGTTCCATTAAAGATATGAAATTTTCCTGTTGCTTCCATTTTCTTCATTGTGCCTAATAATCCTTCTTCCAGCTGTTATTCTGATAATGAAGAAGTTGGCACTAATACCAATTGCTGGAAATACTGAGAGGGGGGCGAATCAGTATTTATTTTCAATTGTTAATTATTGCTAGTTATATTCTTCACAATTAAAGACAGAGAGGTGTATAATAATAATATTAAGGATTAATAAGAACTACAATCCCTTTTTTTAAATAATAGTATACAATAGATGAGTGAGGGCACCAACCCTTTTAATGAAATAGGCACCAACCTGTTGCCAAGCACCAACTTGGACTTTGATGAGGCTCAAACCTCTAGGGCTTTGACCCTATCTTCCTAGGCACCAACCTTGTGTTTAGGGCACCTACCCCAAGGACACCAATCCCTCTATCTCTTTTAATAGAAAATGTGTGATGTACTTACTTGACTGTCATCTACAAAAATTATTCAGTGTTCAACACTTCTTGATTTTGACTTCACTATTTCTTCATTGTACTTTGTTCACCATATGACTCCTCTGCTGCAATATTTAGTTCATAGTCTTGGAGTGACACCAAGGTCTAACTTATGTCACAATTATCAAGGTCCAGCTTATGTCACAATTATCAATCTACTGCACTTGAAACCTCCTTGACACAGTCCAAAAGCGATATCAATATCTTCAAAGATAAAACATAGTCTGTAGAGAGGATTCAACCTATCGAAGAATGTCTGAGAATTATCCTGAGATGCTCTGTGTCTAGATCCGATTTTTGGTGCTGTAGCTATCTCCCCTTTGCAGAATCATAGATATTTCTTACAGCTTTTATTACTTCCAAAATCTGTGATCAATTCGAGCTTACTGTTCCAATCTCTTGAAGGTGACCGAGCTGACTATGGTAAGCTCTTGTGGCTAATTTGAATCCACAGTGAATGACATTATCACATGCCTGAGGGTTAGATAGCCCTGTAATTTCTTATTCGAGGTCTGTTGCAACACTTATTTCAGGTCTGAAGGTTAAGGTTCTTGAGCTGAGCTTCTGTGATCAATCCGAGTTTGTTATTCATCTATTCAAGAGATCTGAGTCCTTTAATTGTTGCTTTAAAACCCCACAAACAGATCTGATGTTTTATATACAGAATTTTTATCCAACAAACAGTTCTTCGATTGATCTTCTGCCTTCTTTTGTTCACGAGTTGTGAACTTAATCTCTTCGATGTATTGTCCTTCAACGAATTGATGATTTGAATGAATAAAAAAACTCCTATATTAATACGAGTTTTTTGGTTTGAAATGAAGGACGTGTCTTATGGAGGGAGACTGACTAGTGTAGAGAATCATAGGTCAGCTAGGATAACCAATAGAATATACAACATTTAAAAAATCAATTTCTCACAAACCACTGGGAGTTTCGGGGCAAGTAAAGGCTTATTAGAATGGGAAAAATATATTCTAAAAGATGGTATAGGACCCACGTTGATAGGATGCTTCCAAGGTGATAAAAACAATTTTTCTTTGTGACTGTCTTTGATTTTTTGTGTGCAGGAGGTGAATAGGACAACATGCCTTTTCCATTGCTTGGTTTCTCCCTTGTTTGGCTTATAAATCATAGGATCATAGTGTCATCATGTATGACATCTATGTCATCATGATAGTACCCAGCAAAGTCATGAAGGTATATCATCATGTATTCAATAATAGTATAGTAATATGTCATAGTGCAGCATCATTAGGAGAACTTCAAATGATATCTTCCATGTTATCATCTATTCTTTCAACCTTCATCAAGTGTGTTCATTCATTCAACCTGTTGCCATCAATGAAAACTTGGACTAACAAGCCCATGCTGCTTCTTTCTTGATATCAAACTCAACAGTTTGCAGCAATTGCACAAGCGGAGGAATAATGTTTGCGTCAATCAAAACCTGTAAAAAAGTCCAAACTCAGGATATATGAACTTAAACAAAATTTTACAAGGAATAAGACATTCAATGAAGTGTCATTCTTAATCTATAAAGTAGTATAGCTAAGGAACCTGTACTTGATCTTTGTTTCCTGCAGTTATGTTTGAGATGGTCCAGCATGCTTCCTTCTTGATACTTTTCTTATGATTATGGGTCGAGAGTGCCAAGAGGTAGGGAAGTGCCTGATTGTTCATAGGATATTATACTTGAAATCTGAGAAATCAGATTATTTCATCTATTTTCTTCATTCATTGAAATGGATAAAGGCCCAAATCCTAATTAATAAAAAAATATACTATGCACAATTTCTAAGAGTAATGGTTTCTTGCACATTTATAGATTTATGGGTGTGGAAAGAATAGATAAAATTTAATATGAGGACCAGAAGTATGGAGGATTCACAAGAGCGTATAGCCATGAAGAGGAATTAAAAGAATTTAAATATCAATTTGAGTAATGCAAAAAATGAGTACAATGTGAATAGAAGCATAATGGAGCTAGTAAAGTTGGTTGGAAAATTCCACGTTGAAAACAGAAGTGAAGATTTGTAATACTAAATGCAATCTTAATAAGATTTCAAGAAGAACACAATCAAATATATACTCAACTACTAAATGGTTAGAAGAATTTGTAGGGGGAAATCAAGAGTAACTCTAATGTAAGAAATGCAAAAGAGCATAGACCTCACGGTTGAAGCGATGGTCACAGAGGATAAAGGCAGCCAAGAAGTGATTGTAGGAATTATCTTTCACCTAGGCATTAAATGAGAAGAGCCTATGCATTCTTATAGCTAGAGAGCATCACAAATTTGTTTCCTATTAGGAATTAAAAGAGATGGGATGAGTCAGATTATTTCAAAGGAGAGGACAAGAATATTAAACCACCAAAGTTTTATGGAAAGGATAAGAAATGTGAAGATTTTGAAGCATTATTTTTCTCTTAAATTTAAATATTTTGAGAAAAAAATGGGTTGAGTAAGGAGATAACGATTCTAAAGATTGAGAGGTTACTTGCTGGAAAAATTTTAAATTGTTTCTTAAAACAAAAAATTCTAAATTGGTACATAGCAATTTATAGTTGAGAAAAAAAGAGATAATGTGAACTTTCTTATCAATTGTTTTTTTATAACATTGGATAAGAAAATTAGAAAACTGGGAGAAGAAAATTTAAAGAGGAAAAAGGGTGAGTTGACAACTAGTATGGTGTGTTGGTCATCTACTGTAACCAATTGCACAAAAAATAACAACCCAAGAATAGAAATTGATGCAACATTCTCCTCATTGTCTAACAAGATTAAGCTAGCAATAGTCACTGTCTGAAAAGAGACAATCCCAACAACAAGAAAAAGATCAATAGACAATTGGGGGACAATGCAGTAACTAATGAAAAAAACAAATTGATTGGCCACATAATTGATTAAAGATGTTTATATTTTGAAGTATTCTCAACTTTAAAATGTAATAGGGTTTATTACAAGATGTATGATGACCTAACTTCATTGACCTATAGTTCTGCATTAAAAGAGTTCATCAGTTTAATACCCTTCCATAATGAAAAATAGTATACCTCTGTGTTTCTTTTGGAACAATAAGGATGACCAACTTTGGCTTGAACTCCAAGGCTTTGTTAATAATTTTGTTTGCAAGAGTAGCTTTAACACCAAATGGAGGATTCAACCCCATAATTTGCAAATAAATTCAAGAAAAAAACAACATAGATTACAAGGCATTTTATTGAAGGGCACAATTTGCAAATACAAGATTCCTCCCTATAACCACCCACAGATTCAATCTGCACAACTAAAAAAAGAAAGGCCAACAAAAATTATTTCTAGTTAATAGTGACTTTTCCATCTTTGTTAAATAGAAGCATGTGTGAAATCATACTTACCAATTTGGTACCAATAGGTAATTCATATTTACTAACAGTCAGCCAATCCTGTTTTTCAAACTCAAAATCATTCTGTAAATTTCACAGAAAATGCATCGACGTCAGACTAACTATGATAATGACTTCAAAAATGAATTTTGTAATTTTTTCGATCACCAAAATCTACGTGCTGTCAGAAAATACTCAAAAGACAAACACTTGAACAAAAATTGCAGTTCATTCCCAAAATTACCTTGGCAAGGAAAGCACCTGACATAATTATTGAGATAAGAGACACCTCTGAATTATGTTCTCTTAAAGGGTCATTGGCATTCACAAGGTGATATTTTCCTATGGGTCTGCATTTCACGCCCATATTGGGCGCCTAGGTGGGCTTGGAAAATTCCAAAAGAGTGCCTAAAACATTACTGGAAATTACCAAGGCCCAAAACTCCTTGGAAACGCCACTGGCCATACCACACAACATTTTCAATACCAAGGTGATATTCCTCAAATGGAAATCCCCTATCTTTGCTTTGCCTTAAATGATCATTTGCATAGATACACCAATAATTTCATCTGGTTCCCGCGAATAATTTCATATGTTGCCCTAAGTTTCAAAATATGGACTCCCAAGGTCCATAACCATCCCAGGTTCCTTAATTTTACATGCTCATTCTAGGGTTAGAATTTCCCTGTGGCGAAGGCATGCAATCTGCAAGGAAAAAGTGCATGAAGAAGTAGGGGTTCGCAGGTGGTGGCACTAAAGGTCTCCAAGGTGTTGGAACCAAAGGTCTTAATCAGTATTGTGTCTACAAAATTTCCTTAATGCATGGTTGGCTTATTCCACTATTATAGTCTATTTTAAATAAATCAAATTTTCAATTGTTAAAGTAGGGAAATTAAGTTGTGAACTCAGGCTTTTTCTTACACAGTCAGATACTTGGGTCCCCCTTTCACCTTGGGAAGCCTCTATGAGCCATAGTATTATTCCTACCTCCTTCAGTGGTACCCACAACCCTACACCTTCTCCTCTCCAACTTTAAATTCATTTATGCTCAGCCTTACTCGGTGTTTAAACCATTGAAGCTCCTTCCTATTGGACATGGCTATATCCATTTGAAGTCTTCACCTTTGTGCATACCCATACTTGATTACTCCCATGCTTGACAACTCTATTTCCATGAAAAAGAGCCAAATCCTGTTAAGGGTCCTCTTCTCAAGTAGAAGGGAGCGCTCAAGGCACACTTCAAGCTAATAAGGAAGCACAAAGATATCATTCCAAAACCCTTGCTCCTATACAACAGGAAATCAACTATGTTGATATTGAATTTCATGTTGAACATGATGAGCAAGTTTATGAGGAGGTCTTGGCCTCTATGGTTGAGTGGGTGATTGATTCAATCCGTACTTTAGGGAACCAAAACTAATATCTATGCATAATCAAGCTATACTAGAACATGAAATCACTCCCCAACAATGTCTTACTAGAGCATAATGAATCTCACAAGGAGATATTATTACAGATTGATGAACTACAAATGGAGCACAAGGATCCCAGTTTGCAACACTGTGACATCTATACCAAGTTGGCCCTTCAAATTTAATAGATGGGACGGAGAACAAAGCCGAGAACTAAATATAAATCTTTCGGGGGGTTGCATGGTAATAGAATGGGTTGCCACTGTTCATGTCGTGGACAATGAAACTAAGAACTTGTTGTGAAAACTTGTGCCCAGATTGAGCATACAGTGTTTAAGTATTGGCATGAAGGATTAATTCCTTAATGAGATCACAACTTTGTCATTATGAATAAACCTTCAAGCTGGTTTCTTCATTGAAATATTCTCATTGTGATTCATTATGCAAGTGTACCTAACACTACACCAAGAAATTGTGATCATGCCTCTTGGAGGATAGTCACTACACTTCATTTTCATGGCCATTACCAATTGAGCTGCCCCCCGGGGGCTAACAGTAGTGGTATTAATTAAGAAATAAAGTTACAACTTCCAGTGATATAACCCTGACCAACATGGTGACAAGAGTTAGGGAAGATCCTCATTGACCTGATAGGAAAACTGGAATGGTCTTATGCTTGGGGCTTGGGAACACTCTCTACTAACCAGGCAAAATCCTATTCAATACTACAGGGGCTAAGATTAGCAACATAAAAATGTGCATTCATCATCATCTTAGGAGATTCAAGCATAATTTTCAAGTTTTATGAAAAGCCCAGCTCATCACATACTTGCTTCAATCCTGAGTAGAGCACAATATGAGGCCTCAAAATTCCAAGAAATCACCTGCTTCCATGTCCTTCGGAACCAAAAGACAAACTGATCCAATGGATAATATGGTAATAAAATAAAAAATGACTACTCTAGGTTAAAGGGATCCTACCTTCCCAAGGGATTTCATCATTCACCCAGTATGATTTAATGACAAGTAGCACAATCATAACATACCATGTGTCCCTCACATGCAAGCGTATCCACCTAGACATCCATAAACAGGACAAGACCCAGAATCCGCTCGCACATGTATAAGGTTACAGGGATAGGAGGTATTGAAGCCATGGATTTAATCCTCCGTGGCAGATGGGATAATGATTAGTTAGATTTCATCCAAACGGAAGCATGGTCATCTCCTGTCCATGTCTCTCCTCAGCTTGGCCTATTTCAGATGAGTCTTTCAAAGCTCACATTTTGGTTGATTGTATCTCTGTTTTTTCTGGACATAGCAATCCTATTTTCAAAATTGAATTTCTGATAACTAAAGGACCGAGGTTTAAGTGGTGTCCATCGCATCTTGGTTCCATTTTTATATTCTCTTGGTCTTCTCTCAACCTCAATCTTGGCTCATAGATAGAATTCTGGTTTCATTTTCACTCTTTGTATGACATTCAATCACTTTGCACTTCTGTTGTTAAGTTTCATTTTTTGGGAAAGATTCTTTCCCCTGAGACTCTGAGAATTGGTGCTGAAAATTTCCTTACTTCTCCTGCAAGTCTCATTCTAAAGGCCTGACTGCCTATTGATAGAAATAACTTAATCTTCCTGCTTTTTTTATTTACATTTGGAAGCCAGTAAATTCTCAGCCTTTTTTTAATCAATTCATTTGCACACTATGGAATATTACGACATACTTGAGCCAAGGAAAATTGTAAGGTCTAATGAAGATATGGTACAAGGAAACATAGCATCTATTCTTTCTCTCATTGCCAATTTCAATGAATATGAAAAACAGTGGCACAAATAGCAAAAATTATAAACACTCTTTACAAGTCAAGCAACAATTGGCCATCCTTGAGATAGAGTGTAATCTTCTCAAAATTTTGGTAGAAAAATTGAACAAAAGATGCAAATTTGATGGCTTACAACTAGAGGATGTCAAAGCAAGGGGAAAATAAGGATTAGAACACAGTGCTACAGATGATAGAAGCCATGGGCATTGCAGACAAGGAACCAGCACACGACAACATAGGATTAGACAAAGTAGAAAGTCTTCATACATTTCTTTTAGCATACGTTTTTTTTTAATAGGCATATTAGGTGTTTTCTATAGGATTTACTTTAGTCAATAAATCTTGAAAATTCTGCTAAAGGATATATTAGTCAGTATGTCGACATAATGGATCTTGCTTTGATTTTTGCTAGATTAGTAAGTTTGTATTTGAGCTGACAAGTATAGGATTCTGGTTGATTATGACATACGAAGGAGACATGCAATAGCATATCGGTTTGTTGTTCTAATAAATATTTCTAATGAATGATGTGTTGGATAAGTTCTTTCCTTCCATTCCAATTTGACTAGGTCCAAGTGGATAGAATGGAATCTCCATTGATGCCCATAATGGGTTTAATAACATAAATCCTAACTCCATTTGCTAGTTTAGACACCTCATCCACCAGTCCATTTTTTCAAATACTTTAACTACAAAAAAATGGAACGCCATTACCTAGATGATGAATATAAAATAGGGGAGTTAGGATTCCAAGATTGTCACAATAGAATAGATGGTAGGAACTCCAATATAGGATTAAGGATAATGTCACTAAGGCCACTTAGATAGAAGCTTTCACTGAGGGTTGAAGAAGATCTTATACTTTAAGTTATGAGAGCTAAGCTACAAACCTTAGATCAGGCCATGTTCATGCCTATTAAATAGCAAAAATCCATGTCTTGGCTTTGACCTTTTACATTTTCATACTACATCCAAACCCTAGCTAGATAGAACCATACTCCTAATAATTAGAAAACTGTAAACCCATCGTGAACACCCAAAGAGAACCTCAAAAACGAAATGGCCAAGCTCCTAGACCTAATCGTTAAAATGTGGAGAATACTCTAAAGAATTACTAGGATAGAAAAGGGGTACAAACCAATGTGAATGTGAATTGAATTCAAGCCTTTTATGAATTTTGACTGTATTTTTTTCTTTATGTGGCAAAATTTATATTTGTCACAAAGTTCGGATAGGAAACTTTTCCACTATTCCCATTGCTTTCCGTCCTCCCTCCTTTTAAATCCCTCTCTAGTTGTTTTCATCCAAGAAGATACATTCCAAACCAAGGATTTCCATTCATACAAGTTTTTCCTCATTCTATCAATCTTGAATTTCAATTCCTAGATCTTTATTCTAAGTAACTTATTTTGACTAATAAGTGAGGTATACAGAGGAAAAGAGGGCAATCACCTTACCTTTTTATGCTTTGTAGGAATGGAAACAATCACTTCTTAGAGAATGGTCTCTACAAGAGTGGTTGTAGGTGCGCCCATGGGAGAAGTAGCAATTTCTTCTTCATGGTCAACGATAAAAGTGTCAATCAGTGTGCCTATAGGAGTGGCAACAATTGTGTCCTTGAGAGTAGCAACAATTGTGTTTGCGGGAATAGAAACTGTCATGTCCTTGAGATTAGAAGAAACTATATCCATGGCCTGATAGTGTAATTATCATCCATCAAAGTTGAAAAATCTCACCTAAGATCACTCCTTGCTAGTTATTATGGAGTATCAAGGCCACCAGACCAAATTCTTCCAACCCTAGGTCACTAACTCTAGTTCTTATGTTTCAGTAGGGGCAGTGTCTTCCTGGTGTTCTATGATTTCTTCTGCCATTACTTGTTTTTTTGGAGTAGCAGGGGTTTGGGTGGTGGTAAGAATGTATCATGTCCTCTTCTTTCCTGGAACACAGGGGGCCTATTTTGATGTCGTCCCATTCTCTCGGTGGTTGGTTTGCTACTAATTATCTCAATGTCAATATCACTTTCCTTCTATGGTGTAATAGAATTTGTCTCTTCTTCCTTAATATGAATTAGTAGGTACTTTGTAGCCAAGGGATTCATGACAATATATTCTTCCTCCTTCGTAATTGCAATGGGTGGAGTCAAACAACATTAGGCTCATTTAGTGAAGTTGCAACCATTGGAGTTGCAGTGACTTCTCCCCAGGATTTTCTTGCTTTGTTTAGAGCTTGTACCATGAGTAACCTGATAAGGCCATGGTGAGAGATGAAATATCTTGGTATGTTTGCTTTTTGTGCATGGGCTTCCTTATTTTGAACGGACTTGAGTAGGAAGTACGACATATTGACATTGTGACAGTGTTTGAGATGGTCAAGGAAACAAATGTGCATATTCCTCTAAGCCAAATGAAGCACCTATACTGTCAGTAACATAGTGAATTGACTATGGCTCAAAGTTTTTACTGAAAATTAAATATTAGTTTTAGCATTCACTAGATACATAAAGGAACCTCTCAACTGTCTATATATTCGCTAGATAACCTGTTTAAAATGTGGTAATGATACCAACGAAGAAATGGTAAGAGTTTACCATGGTTTAATGTAGACTCTTTGACCCAAAGCCCACACGATCTCCTTGAGGCCTAGTTTTCATCATCTCAATATTATCTGTAGCCTGAAAAGTAGAAACCAAAGTTAATAGAAGATTTTGCAAAAAGAAAAATAATAAACATAATAAGTATGCTTAACAAAAAGTATCGATACCTGTATCACAACTGGAACATGAGAAGGAATAATCTCTTCAGGTAGCCCTTGATGTGTAGTGCTAACCTGAAAATTCCATAATCTTAAGACTCATACCATATAAAAATATGTGACATAAATTAATTTTCAATTTTATGTACAAAAATATAGATAGATAGTAATGAATGTGGAACCTATACATGATCATGTCCATGATCTACATAATGAGGATTAGGGGCAAGGAAATGTTCTTCTAAGAATGTTGTAAACTGCATAAGTTAAATAAATATATTGGTGTAAGTTTTTGGAGACTAAATGTATATACACCAAAAAAACATGTAACATGCACTCTAGCTCATCTTATAAATGTGTATTTTAAAATAGATCAAAACATGCTTGTACAAACATCGCCCATGGTGTGAATTTGTTGTGTAATGGATCATTCATAGTGGTCTCTACATGAGGATTCATACTCCATAAGCTCATCTCGCTCCATCTCCATCAACATGTCATCTGTAATACTCACAAATGAACGAACTCCTGCACTAGATGAAGGTTGGCTTGTCCCTAAGCCGACTTCCACCCCTCCTAAAGCAGCTGCAATATGTTCTTGTATCTTCTCCCTCATCTATGATGAAACAATAGAGATAAGGGCTAACTCCTCTAGAAGTGTAACTACCCTAGGTGGTCGAGGTGATAAATGAGGTGTTGGAGGCCTAAACCCAACATCTCGCATAGCATCAGGTCATTCATATGGATGACCTTTTCCAGCTCCATAGAATTTGGACCCAGTATCTGTATAGTTAGGGTCCATGTGCTTTCGGAATTGAGCAAACAACATCCTAACAAAATATTGCGGCACCTCATCGTTATTTTGGAACTTCCCGTATGCATACAGGAACTTCTCATAAATATAAGGTGCAATATTGGGATCATTGAATCTTGCAATCTTCAGACGTTTTTTGTCTTCAGGCTGCAAATCAAATAGTGACAGGGCCATTTCTTTAGTGACCCTAATTTTAACTTCATTGTAGGATTGGGTACCAATCACTGACGCTCTCCTCCTACACATCATGTCAAAAAAAACTTTGGTTGATGGTTCAACCCCATGATAAGTCTCTATCAAACTCTGCAAATTGTGTAAAAAAATTTGGAGACAATTTCGACTAGGGGCGGAGAGATTTCAACTTTGCAATTCATTGCGCAATCTCATGGAATGATCCCTCATCCCATCAATAGTAAGTAAGGAGATGGTATCTCCCCAAGGAATCTGCTCAGGAATATCACCGGGATGGGTGTAAAGGGGATCATAGCTCATATTTCAAGAAAACTCATGAACCCTACGATCTCTCCCCCTAGGAGGGTGAAAACCACCACCTGTAACATGTTAAATATTGCACATATTACAAAATTAAATAATTTATAAGGAAAAATTTGTATTAAAAAAACTTATCTGGTCATTTGAAAATACCTCGTGGAAAAACTATCTCATCCTCTTCACTCATACTAGGATTTTTCCCTTCCGAGGAATGAACGTCTCTACCAATCGTTGTACAAAACATTAAATTATTTTATAACACAAGTACATGAGACACACAATAAGTTTCACATTAAACATACATCAAACAATAAATTTTCCTTTATATTTTACCTGAAGGAGAAGTATCCAAGTGTGGGATGGATGCCACAGGCTGAGAAATTGCTCTCCTTTGACCCTCACCAGCAATAGGGCCAACCCCAAATCCTACATTTGCACCTATGGAGCATAATGTTTTCACATTAAACACATGTCATTTGAAAAACAAAATTCACTTTTTCAACATTGAATATAACGTAAACTTGAACATTTTAACTAGAAATTGATCTAATGTGTATCTATACCATGTATAATATACCCCTCAGAATGGGCTCTATGAAATTGGGGATGAATGGGAACAGGTCGATGGGGCTCCTCTTGTTTGATTTCGTGTCTGGGCACACGAGTCATATGAGTGCGTCCACCTGTGCAGGACAAAAAAATTTCACATTAATCAATTTTTCACAACGAACAATAAATATAACCTACTTGAAAACATGACATAAATAAACAACCAATGTACCTGATAATCCTCCTCTCATGGAGGGGTCTCTGGAGGGCTCGCCTGATGCCATTGTTGCTATAGTATCAAATCAAATTTCTACCCCTCATAAACAAATTAGAAAAAAATTATCAATCGACGATCATGTCATCAACCAATGGATAACAGGTACTATAGCTCCAACTTTTTGAAGCCAACAACAATATTAGTTATATGGTATAAAAAGTATGGTAAGCATTTTTCAATGTCTGGAAATTTTGTTAGCAATCTCATATAAAAAGTTAACGTTAATACTTTTTTATATCTATTTCCTGTATCCTAAAATTTTAGTTATTAACCTCAAAATTTCCAAATTTGATTTACAATCCCAATTAAAACCTCTCCTATTTTCCTTTGCAATAAGTTAAATTTATTGTTTTATTACTTATGTTATTATCAAAACCTAACTTACTACTATTGCAAATAAACCTATCTTATCCTACCTATTGTATTTATCAATAACCACTAGTTTACTATCCTATCATTACATATAACTTGACTACTTCACTAAACACCACTTCCATACAACCTATCATTACTCTATTCAACACTTTGGATATTTCATAGCACTTCCTCAATTGCACTCATGAAATGACTAAATATTGAAAGCCCATATGAACTCTACAAAGTCACATCTTACTCTCAAAGTTATAATCTATTTTCAAAGTTAAAAAAGCCTTGTTTTGACTTATACTCTACCACCCTTATATTTCGACTTATGTTTCCATTGCTGTGTATACATAATTTCCATCCAAAACCATTGAATTACTCTGTGTTTTTCTTGAAACTAGAGCTAGAGCTAGTTACCGGGTTGGTTGTTTCCTATGTGTAAAGGGAAAACATGGATAGTGTTTACTAGTAAAAAAATAGAGTATTGTGAATGAAACAACGCAAAATTCAGGTATGCCACCACTCAGAATTTCCAGGAAGAAAACGTGATTGTTTGTCCTATGTTCAACTGAGAAATGAAATGGGGACCTCGATGAAAATTTGGTTGAATGCCATTATAGATCATTATTAGGTCACTGAAAAGGAAATACAGAGGCATGGAAACACATTATACCCAACACAATATGATGCATTTCATAGTTCAAATAATCCAGGGACCAATTCAAACACTATCAATTGTGATTCCATAATTACGCTTTAAATATTTACTCTCGAACTCAATGTAATTGAAGTTAGATCATTCAATTCTGAAATCAAAATTATGCACTCTTGGAATATTAACAAGTGAAGAATTACTATAATGCCATCCATTTCATTAAACACTGAAATTACTTATTCCTAATCTTGTACCTACACTTTCAATATTGAGTTTAAAATTTTCAATCATGTAAATAAGCTCAAAATTCAATGTCAAATTTAAGATGGTCAGAAGAGAATGACATAAGATAAAAAACATCCAAAATACTAGAATTCTTTATATCAGTAAGTAGAAAATTTAGCAAATATATAAGTGAATGTGAAACACAATCATAGATTCATAAAAACCCATAAACCCCCAACAATCATAAAATTGATAACTAAATATCAAGTCAATAGACAAACTCCATAGATCATGCACTCCATGTTAAGAAGGCAAGTGATATATAAGGAAGAGCCATCGAATAGGCCAACTGAAAGATACAAATAACTTGTTCCGGAAAGGATGCTAGTAGAGGTCCTCCAGCTAAGAAAACCTTCTATGAGTGGCATTTTTTAGACACTTTTGTACCATAAAAATCACCTAGGACTGGCCCTTGGCATCATCCACACCACTTGAGGGGAGGGGGGATGCTTGACCAAGGTCACAACATTAATACAAGTGTGATTACCATCCAACTTGCTGCTGAACCACACTCCCATGGGCTAAAAGGAACTTATTTAAGAAAGGTATTTCCATTTAATCTAGATTATGAATGGATTATAGGTTCATTTTTCTTCAGATTTATCTTAGTTTATGGTTTTCCCTAACCAAAGAGGTAGGTAGTTTTTCTAGGTCAAATTTTTTTCTCAAAAGCTACATTACAGATAACATGATGTCAAAAAGTGGCTACTAGGTAAAACACATCATAAACAAAAACCCCATCAAAAGCATCATATTTGGAAAGTGTTTCCTTTTTTGTATAGATAATCTATTGTGGGAGAAATTCATCCCATTTTTGAAAAAACCTCCATGTTTCTCAAAGAAATGCCATCATTACTACCCCTGTTTCTCAAAAAACATTTAAAAAAAATAAAGCTATCCTAAAATATTCTTTAAATCCACAATAAAAGAAAAACACAAACAAAGAATGAAACCCTAAACATAAATCCGTTATTTTTTAAACTTATTATATTGAATACAAAATTTTTTTGTTTGCAGATGTGAAGTTTTGATAGCTTCTTCAAAAGGTTTCAGATTTAGTTGTAGAGCTGGAGTTCTATGAATGCAGTTCCACTGCCATGAGATGAAATTTTTACATGGCATCAGAATTGTTCTGTTGAAATTTTCCATCAAAATGAATGGATAATTTAGGTACCTATAAGAAGGCACTGAGAATACAATATCTTAGCAGGTATGGTGCCCAAAAAGCTCTAGTGGTGTAAGTCTTAGTTTTGACCATTTGGATGTATTGGATGAAATTTTGTATAAATTGAAAACAAAATTTTAAAATGGCAGGATTATTAGAGGAATGGATAACTCCTGGTGAAAACATACTTGATATTAATTAACCTTCTTGGTTCATATATGACTTTTAAGGGAAGATTAAACCTCATTTACTTATACCACATCGGAATCCTGTAACATTTTAAGGGAGAAAAAATGTTAAATGTGCCATACTATCTGATTCACCAAAATCACAAAGATAATTTAGAAGCACCCCGGAAATGAGCAGATAATGTTATATCACCATGGCCTCACCAAGTTAATCCGAGAATGGGAACTAGAGAAGTATGAGAAGACTTGGGATCATTTTCTCAAAGATAATCAATTTGTTGAAAATATTTGTGAGTAAAAAAAATAATGGAGAAGGAAGCCCCAAGGGAGGAAGAGGAAATAGTTGAGATACCTCCACCTCAATCTCAAACAACACAAGGCCCAAGAAAAGAACCCATCATGTATAGTAGAAGGGTCACATGGGCCATGTAAAGAAAAAACCAAGATGAATAGAAAAAGGATCAAGCATTTTCCAATGTGGAAAAAAGAAAAAGAACTAAATTCTCTTCAACAAATACCTTGGAGATACATGAAGACCATCAGATATTGTATGACTATATACATGACAACATAATCAAGATTCCTTGGTTTCTAACTTGGTAGTCCAAGTGGAAGCTCATTTGGGAAGTAAGAGATCTCACAAATAATGTGTTAAGAATTATTCTGTCTTAAATGAGCTCAACTTTTGAACATTATCCAGTTGCTGGTTTCGGAATGAAATCACTAGCTGCTGCCACTGCTAGTGATTTGTTATTGTTTTCCAGGGTTTGTTACTGTTATAATTTGTTATAGCTAGGGTTACTATGAAATCGCCAGGGTTTGTTACTGTTAGAATTTGTTATAGTGGAAAATTTCTTCAACAGACGTAGATATGATTCCCGTGCGCTCTGACGAGGGTTCTAGCTCTCAAGCCGGACCAAGCACTTCCACAGAGAAGGAAAAAAGTTTTGAAATGAAGAAGTGGGATACTGTGGCCCTTTGGGCGTGGGATATTGTGGTTCAAAATCAAGAAGTGGAATGTTATGGTCCTTTGGGCATGGGATATTGTAGTTCGAAATCAAGAAGTGGAATGCTATGTTCCTTTGGGCGTGGGATATTGTGGTTGAAAATTATGCAATTTTCAGAAATCACATTATGGACCTCTGTATTGAGTGTCAGGAAAATCAAGCAAGTGCGCCAAGTGAAGAATGTACCGTTGCATGGGGTGTTTGCAATCATGCCTTTCATTTCTGAAAAAAAATAATCATAAACCTTCCTTTGATATCTTCAAGGCAAAAGGTGGAAGAGACTTACCTAGCTAGAAGAATCCGACATCTCCAGTCTAGTGAAAACAACAGCTCCAATGCATAATGAATGAAAATGACAGTGCAGAACGTTGGGGGAGACGGGGGTTTTGGGGTTTTTTTATAAGAAAAAAACTCTCGGACGAGAGTTAAACAAACTCTATGCCGAGAGTTTTACGACTCTCGGATAAGAGTTTACCCCACAGTTTATGTCAATATAAATCTTAGACGAGAAAATACTTAACTCTCATCCGAGAGTATTTTAACTCTAGTCAAGCCCAATCAAACTCTCTAGCGAAAGGTTAAAAATCTCTTGGAGAGAGTTTTAAAAACACTCGGTCGAGAAATTGAGTTGACTATTTTCTTGGATGAGAAATTAAAAATTTCACCCAAATTCTAGCCATCTGCCAAAAAGTGTTTCCCAACTTCGATATTTCACCCATATCTAGGAATAGATAGGGGTATTTATATGGATAATCATTCTTATTTGTATTCCACCTTCCTTATCATTCTTGTATGTATGGACACTGGTTATAAAATTATGCATGAACAAAAGAATCCATATTCATTTGGAAATGGAAGATATCATTGATTGAAAGTCCTATGTTCATTATTAGTGGAAAATAATCTCACAGAGTTGCAAAAAATAAAAATAAGCAACCAATAGGACAACAAATATAACAGTTAGTAACACTAATGTTGCACCTAAAAAACAGAGTGTCCAAACAATGGTGTGTTACAGTAAAATTAGTTTGTTCACCGGTAGTGGAAAATAGTTAGCTTTGATCAATAACAAGATTGAACATAAGCATTATGATCATGTGAGCTAAAATTTAGAGAACCAACACTTACAAACATGGAAAAAATTCCAATGCCAAGCACCAATATCACGTGGCCATAAAATATATAAAGTTATGTGATAATTACGAGGGAAAGTGAACCTATTAATATCAACACAAGTTATGATTATATATCACATAAGTGATAATTATATGAAGTTATGTGATATATCACAGATGGATGGAAATAAAAACCTTATATCACACAACCACCTTTGCAAGAAGGAAAAACCTTCAAGTGGGTCTAGATGATGCTAGGTTCATGTCCTAGGTGATTTTGATAGCATAAATATACATCTCATAGCATGGAAGCTTAGCCACAAAACAACAATATATACATATTGCTTCGTTTTCATAAGATATTTTCCTTGAAAATGGTGATTCGATAGTGAACAAACTAGTATTTTAAAGCAGATTAGGATTGAAGTACAAAGTTTAATTGTCCAAAGGAATTGAACCAAATTAACCCCCTTAACAACAATCGACTGTACTACATTTTGCATAAATTTTTTTTTTGACATTAGGTGCATCACTGCCCCTCACCATAACCACTTCTTGTCCATATCTTCTTTAAAAGATCAAATTTTTATATTACTTGTCAAAAACCCCAAGGTTAAAAAAATCCAAGCTTCCCTTATTTTAGTTTTCAATAACCTCTGTTGCCTCTGCAAAGGTTTTGAGCTTGTCCTTCTTGGCCAATGCCCTACTTATTCTTATGCCCTTTTTCTACATGGTTTTGGGAACTTTTTGAGGTTGTGGTTCAGATTCTACTGGAAGCCCCTGCTCAGCTCTAGAAGACCTTTCTTCTTTCTCATCGATAATGAAAATTGGTTCCTTTAACTTGGGATTTAATTTATCTTTCAACCCCAGCCTTAGTTTGTTTGTGGGCTTGGTTCATGGCCTCCTTGATTATTCTATTGCATGGTACAATTCTATAATATCTTCACCCTTCTTTCCAACTTCTCCAATGGTTTCATATTTCTTGTTGTCTTGTACTTTTTTCTAGTGTCCTCTACTCCTCTTGTTATAAACCCTAGGTATTTTCATCCTGTTAGGGTTTTATGTGGCTTTTGCAACATCTTGATGATTTCTCTCGATCTTTGTAGCTAGATCCCTTTCCTTATTATGTTTTTATAGTAAATGCTTGTCTCATTACCCTCTTCCTTGATTGTTTTGTTTGCTTGTTTAGCGCATGTAGGTACAATATTTGAATGAGGTCGTGGTGGTAGAAATCACGGGGATATAGAACCTTCCTTTTTCTTGTACATGCCACCATTTTAATTAAGATTTGATACAAGAAAAAATAGAGATTCATCCTATTGAAACCAACCATGCGTACTAGAAATCTCATGTGATAGAAAATGACCTTAGAGAATCTACCATCACATGTCAGATAAAGTTGAATCTGGCGCATTGGTTTAACCCACTTTGGTTTTAAAATGTTACAGTGGACCCCCAAGCTCCAACAAGAATCGTGACAATTGATTTTTAGGAAAAAATTAAGGTTCACCCCCTATATTGGCTTCCTTTTGAACCATCTCTCTCCCTCAGCTCATATTTTGGTTACTTCTACAATGCTTTCCTCTCTTACAGGAAACCCTAACCCCTCAACCCTAGCACTAGTACCATCAAAAGAATCAATGAAAATAGAAGAGAATTTAATTTTATACTCGGTGAATAGGTGAATGATGGGCTCCCAACCTACTTCTCTGAAAAATGGGAATTCATCAACACCATAAATCTAGAACACAGTTGCTCCATCCGACTCATAACGCTTTAGGTTTCCACTCTTGCCCATATGTCTTATTATTCCAACATCCTAAGAATTTCATGAGTAATATCCTCTACTCTCTTACACAGTCCCCCTTTCTGGTTCTCACTCAGAATATATACTCAATACACAACCGTAATAAAATACCCTCATATAATATAGGGGGTTTCCTTCTAAGGAAAAAAACCATAAATTAAACATAAGTTCTACCCTCAGATCATCTGCCTAATGGATGGCCCAAATTGACTACGAAATTACAATATTTTACAAGGCAATTTTAAATCTATTTTTAGCTTCGGGGGCGCTGTCGTCGAAAACCCCCACCAGGGGGGGGCTCATAAAATCATCATCACCCCCCTAGATGCCACTGACAGCGATTAAATGATGGGCAGCATAGCCACCCCGTTAAGAACAAGGGTCCAATGTGATGATACATATAAATAAAGAAGATAATAAGGCTCCACGCCCAACAATATCCCACTTGGAGATTGATTGTAGCAACTCCACCGCTACTTCATTTGTTGGACAATGAATTCAATTTGGACCTGGCTATTTATCATCTTCATAATCATACTTGAAGACCAATTGCCACTGAGCAGAATCTCAGTTTCTCCCTGGGTACAACTTTTGTTAACATATTTACAGGATTTTGGCTAGTGTGTATCTTTTCCATCTTCAAATATCCATCTTCCAACACTGACCGTATGAAATGGTACTTGAACTATATGTGTTTAGTCCTGGAATGAAATGTTGAGTTATTTGCAATATTAATGGCACTCTGGTTGTCATAAAATCGCCATCGGCCCCCCTTGACCCCCCCTGACGGTGATTAAACGACGGACGACGTTTCTGCTCCATTAAGAACAAGGGTCCAACGTGGAGATACATCTAAATAAAGAAGATAATCAAGCTCCAAACCCAACATCTCGAAGTATTGAAGTATTAATGTCAATTTCATTTTCCAACTATGTTTAAAAAAACATTGAAAACAAACTTTTAATGTGCTTATGCAGTATATCATGCAGTATGTTTAATTTCATACCAACCCTTAAAAAGGAACTAAATTCATCATTTTGGGTTTAATTCATACTAGCTCATAACGTTTCTCCTTAGGTTTCCATTGTTGCAATGTCCTGAGAATGACCAAGTAACGGTTGTCTACTGCAGATTAGCCTTTGTGTGCTCCAACATTTTGGAAATCATTACCACTACACTGCCTTGTTACCACCACCTTAACACATTCACACGACCGCCTTGTTACCACCACTTTACCTTTTACCTTTTTATTTTTTCCAAAATGAAATGATATCCAAAATTTTAATGTTTAATAAATTAAACACTTTTGACTCTTAACCACTGTTGACTCCTTTTGAATCTTATAACAACATTTATCAAAGTCCTGTAGGACCCAGAAAATAATTTTCCAGCACCTACAGGAAGCGCTAAAAATCATTTTCTAGTGCCTCCTGTATATGAAGCTACATATTGGCTTTACTAATCTGATGTAAAGTTACAGATTTGGGTCTTGTTGGCATCCCTTATTTGATATTTCAAATTGAAATAATTAGTTTACATTAGGGTCTTTCGTGACAGTGATATCACTTCCACATCTCGGTCAATAATTCCTCGGAGATTTCTCTTCTACATGATCATTATGCCATGTTGTTGCTACATAGAGGAATTATTGACTGATGTTGAGGACTAATAGACTGCTCCTCTATCTCCACCCATGGAATTGATGTAAGAAATTTTTTTGTCATCCCCTTGGTTTTTCTAAAAACCTCCTCTTGATTTTTACTTAACACATACCCTTCACTGCATTATCTACAGTCCTCCCTTGTGGTATTTTGCAGTAATTTTTTTTTCTTATAAATGTGTATAGAAAGTCTTCAACACTCTATCTCTGCCTTCAATGCGTTCATTCTGCGTATTATTAAAATGAGTTTCCATTGTTTTTAAAGAAAACATCCTCTTTTTTGTTTGGGTTTATTTCTCTGAGTAGGGTGGTATTCATACTTTTGGATCTCTTTAGTTCCCTTAGTTGTATGTGCACAAAATCCCTCGACTACTATGATAGGAGTTACTGATGATAGGAGTTAATCATCTTGGCAAGGTTTTTGATTGAGTTCTTTAGGTTTATTTTCATTTTATATCCACAATGTACAGATGGTTTTGTTCATTGGAACAAAGCTACAAGTTATAATAACAGATTTTCCCTTAGAAATTCAAGAGAGGCATGTTGTCGTTAAAGGAAACCCAATTGTGCAACTAAAAAATAATTGTTTTGGTTCAATCCCTGGACTACTATGAGAGTGAGTTATTGATGACACGATTTAATGATCTTGGAAATATTTTTGATTTAGTTCTTTTGGATTATTGTCATTTGATATCCACAATGTATAGATAGTTTTGTTTGTTGGAACAAAGTTACAAGTTATAATAACAAAGTTGGCCTTATAAATTCAAGAGAGGCATGTTGTCGTTAAAGGAAACCCAACTATGCAGGAAACAAATGAACTGTTTTGGTTCAATTTCCCTCAACTTGTCCTTTTCTTGATCTATTTCACTCTTGTCCAGGTATCAAAATTACTTTCACACCAAATTTCCATTAAAAAACTGAATTTCTAAATCCTGTTCACTGAGTTTTTATGAGACTACCAATTACTTGATGGTTACCTTATGTTATGCAGAATGCTTTCAAACTTGCTTTCTTCTTTTGGAAATGGGTAAGAATTATCTTCATTTAGTAAATAATAAATTCTTGTATAATGATGGTGTATATGCATTAAATAGCAGAGATGTCTAGAAAAGGGAAAGATTGCGGATTTATAGAATAACAAGCTATGATACCACTGATGAGAAAAGGGAATAAATCCATCATCAAATGATTGTCATTAGCTCATATCATGAATACACAAACTACAATTTGGGCCAGGTCTACCACTAAAGTGGTGACCTTTGGTTTAATCGTCCAAGAGATATGGACGACTCTTCTTATTCATGTATGACTCTTCATATATCCCGTAACCTAATACAACAAAAATATTTACGTTATACCTCAACCCATAAATATTAGGTTTCTAATACTAAGAAGAAAATAAAAATGCATTGTTCTCGTCTTCTAGTTATATTTTACTATATTGAGTTTCTTAGAGTACATGTAGTGTTCATTATGTAGTTGTTGTAGTATTTTTTTAGCTTCTTTATTTTCATTCTCATCTTATTTAAATATTCTAAATAGTATGTTAGTAATATTAAAGTTTAATTTTCAAAAGTTTTGCACAATAAATATTTTGAGATACATTTATTTTGAAATTTTGCACATTAAATATTTTCCTATGGGCGCTGGAAAATCATTTTCCAGTGCTTTTCTGAGGTAGATTTGCAAGGCTTAGGGAAACAAAATTGAGATTAGGCTGACATTTCCAACAAGATAGATGGTTATTCATGATGAAATGGAATGCATAATCTAACCCCTATAGCCTTATAATTGGTAAGCCATATTATAAGAGCAACTGAGGAATAAAGCCACATCTGATTTTTAAGTCACCAAAAAGACTCACCAACCTTCATTATATGTTTCAATAGAGCATGCAATTCTATTACTATTCAGAAAAAGACATTTATATTTCCCAAGATGAAGAAAAATATCTCTATTTCCTTGATCAAATGATCAACTTGGTTATGATGTCCATGGGATTTAATAGAGAAACTAATAAATAAAATGCTAATAAAATCCAAGAATCATGAAGTTAAAATGTGAATCATATGCATCACACAATAATGAAACAAGTAGAATAGAAACATACTATAATATATTAGGCACCGATATAATATTATTTATTGAATACCAAACAATTTCAATGAATTCCATCTATTTGCTCAATTAATCAAGATAACATAGTTACTACTCAAGGCATCTCAATTTAGACCTCAAGCTAGTGATACTCAAAATATATAGGAACAAAAAATATAGAGCTTGCAGGAAGAACTGCTTGGTGTAGTTTTTCCTAGCACCTTGGGGTTTTTTTGGCTTTATATTGGCATTTCCATTAATTTAATAATTTTGGAGCCTTGATTTAAAGAGTGTTTTGACCTATGCTATAGATTTGTATCCATTCAACTTCCTAATATGTTTCCACATTTTTTGCAGACATTGAGACAACGTGGAAAAGAATTGTAAGACAATCATGGGTCTTGAGGTGCAATACCCTAAAAAGAAAATTATTTTTTCTAGTAAGGATTTAGTTTGGTCTGAAGTATACAAAAAAAACATGAATACTGACTAGTTTTCAAAAATTCCCAAATAAAGAATTATTGATTTTATTAAAGGAGAGGAATTTAATCCAAATGCTCCATGTTCCTTCCTGCCTCAAAAAACCAAACCCCCAAGCACAAGGGCTAGTGCTGCCTTACGATGGGAAATATAAGCATTTTAGAAAAACATTGTTTAGATGTTGATATTAATAATGATTTATCATTTATCAGATGTGCTGACTTTTAAAAATTTATTTTGTAGTTATCATTGCTCATATGGTCCATATGACAAGAGAGATTAATGGAAAACCAAACCAAGGCGTTCAATTTCCAAAAAGAGGGGTTTCCAATGTCATTTTATTGTAAAGGTTATGGTCCAGGATCTCGACACAACAGTAATAACATACAACCTGGATGATCATGAAGATGGGAAAGGATGGTCTTGTCATGGAAAACACAACACTTTAGGTGATTATGTTCCTCAGAATAAGCCAAGACTTTCAATGGACATGATTTTTTATTTAGAAAGTTTGTCTTCAAATGCCAATTGACTTTGTTTGTAAAATGCATATTAAGAAATATCTTGACATAGATGATATAGCTGGAGATAGATATATTTTCTTATGCAAAAAATATATTGTATACATCTATAATCGTATGGCGAAAGGAAATTATCAACTGCATAGGAAATATGAAATGCGAGTGAATCTTCGGTATCAAAAACACCATATTGATTTCTTCTTCTTCTAGAAGACTAGTGCTAGAGATATCCATTTTATAAATGGAATACAAACAAAATAGATACTACAAACTATGGTCAAGTTATTCCACAATAACTTGATATCCATGGACTCAATGTTCAGTACAAATAAATATGGCGTGAGTATTTTTTCCAATGATTGCTTTAATAAAATCATTTTGGTTATACTAATTCAATATGATTAATGAATTAAAATTAACTTCATTGACAATATCAGTTGTACACGCTTGCGGTGTTTGATGAGAAACAAAGTGGGGTGCCATTTGCAAGGGTGGTTATGTCACATAATACGTCACAAGATATAGCACTATGGATGGAGAACCTCATGCATAGGTGTTTTCAACTTTGTCCTGATTGGAAGGTCAATGCATTCATGGTTGATGATGTTATGGATGAAATCATTGCTTTGAGGTAACAACAATATTCTTATTTGACATTGAAATTTGCATTCATTCTAAAAATTTCTCACTTAAAATGAATTAAATGTGGTAGGAGAATCACCAAATGTGAAGTGATATTGTGTATTTGGCACGTAAGGAGGGCATGTCTAAAGAATATTAATCAGCTGGTGAATAAATCAGAAAAATAAAAAGAGATGTTCGATGAAATTGGTCATATCATGAAATATTATTCTAGTCATGAAGTGGATAATGAAATCAATGGATTTTTCATCAAATTTGCAACTAAGGAGAAGCTTTTGGATGATTTCCACAATAATTGGATTGTCGGTGACAAGATTCGTAAGTTTGCATATTGTTTCTTCTGTTTGTACATTTTTTGTTTCATAATGACAAGATATATTTACTAATTGAGTTTTTTAATTTAGGGATGTGGGTTAAAGGCTTCCGATATTTTCCTCATGCAAACTAGGATAAAAATAATGTTGTGGAGTCATACTATGGTTATCTCAAGACAACCTTTTTATGTGATAGACAAAATAAATGTTCTCATACGATGGATTGGATATTATATACTCCCCTAAAAAATATTGAACAATGTTATCAATTCAAGGTAATTATGAATAAAGAATGATATGTGAACAACCACAAGAAATAGATGCAACTTGAATCATCAATGGAAAAGGCTAGAATAATTCTAGATAGTGATTGCAGGCCTCATGAGAGCATATCTCATGCTTATTGGGTGAGAAGTCAAAGTAAACCCGATAAGCAATATATTATCATATGGCATCACACAAATTTTATAACTTGTAATTTCCCATGGTCAACTTTTGGCAATATTTGCAAGCATGCCATAAAGGTAAATTGGTTGCATTCCTACTTGATGGATTCATACCCTTTATTGGATCCTCATACCACACCCAATACTTTGAATGTCCCTCTTGAGATAATTATAGAGGCACCAAAACTTGATGCAGATACCAACACAACTATTATGGATGATGAAAATGTTGAAGAAATTAATTTGTTGAGAGAGAAGTTGTTTGGCTATCTAGACCTGTTTCAAAATAATCTTCCTTCAATTGAGAGCAAGACAAAACAATTGATTGATTTGGCTAAAATTTTTTTGGATGATACTAATGATATTCATATTATGGATTATTACTTCACCATTGGGTTGGGTGCTTATGATTCATCTTTGAAGAGGAAGAATATTTTCCTTAGTCCTAAAACGAAAAATAAAAGAAGGAAAAAAAATGTCAGCTTGGATATTGGTTTGAATGTCCCTGCATCCAAAGATGAACCATTTCAGTTTCAACTCCTCAACAAGCATGGTATTTCTCAATCCAAAAATGAATCCTCTACTGTCCCAAGTAAGTTGTATAGGGTGATGATATCAATATGTTTAGATCAAAATGTCATAATTTCCAGGTTTGTTTCTATGTATTTGCTCTTAATTTTGTGTGTTGGTTGTTTTTTATGTTGTTAATGTAGTTATGAATTTTTGCAGGGTTGCAACATCCCAATATTGTGGTTTCACTTGAAGCACCTAGACAGATCCACCATCGCTCTACTTATCACATCAATTAAGGTGCATTTGACAGGACACCTAATCGATGTAGTTTGTATTTTGATGCATGTATTACTTATTTTTATTATTTGCTTTTATGGAAATTGCATTTTTATCTTATAGATACAACAAATTCTTCAATGGATCCCACTCGATCCGAAAATAATTGGGTCACTAACATCACACAAAATGGTGATTTTCCAGGTTTGTTGCCATGCATTTTCTCTTAACTTTGTGCACTGGTTTTTGTTGATGTTGTTAATGTAGTGTGTGACCCAAACATGATTGGGTCATTGACATCACACAAATTGGATACAACACACAAATTGGATTCTCAAACAAGTTGTGAGAGAAATTGCAACTTCTTCTTCTTTAATCTCCCACATACCAACATTCATGCCATGAATGTCACTAGAAATTGATGATGCTAGGTTGTTGAGGGTTCTTGGTGGAGTGACCATCTTTGGTTAGATGTGATTCATAGCCATGGGGAGTTGGTTGTTAGGTTTTTCTTGGTTTCCCTAGCTAGGGTTAGGAGAGCATAAAATTGTTCCAACTTCTGATAAGATACACGTATGTACATGTACTTCATCTTTTATATATAAATAAAGTGTTGCAACAGTCCAATAATTGAGTACTTGAATATTTGAGTCCAATAATTGAGTACTTCAATAAAGAGATTTCCAGCACTTTCTTATAATGCTAATTTGACAGGAAAAAAGGTTGAAATTGTTAGTGTTTTAGCATATATATGTTCCCCAAGAATGTACCTACGTTCTTTTGTCTGAATGTTTAATTTTAAAACCTAATTTTTTCATGGGCATGATAACTGAAACCATTTTAAAAAAGATATAATACTTCTTGCGTAAGAGTAAATGTAAGAGCATTATTTTCATCTCAATTATTATGAAATGCAACACTAACAGAATGAAGGCATATTATCAAATATCTTCAGTACTAATATGAAAATAGGAATACAAATATGGTTATAGCATATAAAAAAAGGGGAAAATTATGAGATATTTGGTTTAATTTTTATACTTTTATCCCTGTGGGCACAATTGAAAATGTTGAGAGTTTTTCAAGGCAGTGGATAGATGGTGAAACAATTCCTATTATACAAGTATTTGACCTCCCACCCAATGAATGATGTAGTAGAATTGTATGTTTACTATCCCTACACAATTTTTAAAGTTAGATACAAAATTTTATTCTAGTTTCATTCTAAATTAGAATAAGGTTAAGAATTTTCCTTGTAGGAAGAGTTTTAGTGGTAACAATTTGCAATACAATACTAGTAGAGGAAGTATCTTTGATCTTAATGGTCCATGATTCGAACATGTGCTCTTCACATATGAGTCCAAAATATGGATAGTTGCAACTTGTAATGTCTAGTAACAAGGATCTATACATCAAGATAACACAAGGATATGCAAACCTCAAACATGTGAAATAATTGGACATCGTCAACTTGGAATGGAAATATCAGTCTCAATAAGTAATAATATGCAACTAGGAGATGGAGTACTAGTAGCCAGCATTTTTTAGTTATTTATGGCCAATGGAGATGCCTATTTTTTCTTGGAATTTCGGAAAGGAGTACAATCTAAACTAGAAAACATGACAATTAGGTTAATGGATCTCTCCTTGACATAAAACAAGTTGGAAATGATACCATAGATTGAACTACTCTATTGTTTTGTGTATATAAAAATGTTGATGTAGACCGACCTCATGTGTGTAAATTGTTGCATACAATATGTATTATGTCCCACTAGTGGATATGTGCTTGTCACCCACTTTCACTGATACAAACCCATTGGAACAAGATGACTATAGTGTCCTAACAATGCAAAATTTCGTAAGGGTTAGAACAGAACAACCACATATATTCTCAGATAGTAGTAGAGGAGAATGTATAGAAGTGATAGAGGTTCTCACATACAAGCATTCAGACTTTGACGTCTCCTTATTTTGGATGATGACTCAACACATAGGAAAGGGGGATTGCAGAATGAGAGTGCTAGGTAACATGCTACATTAATTTTTTTTAGCAATAGTATCGAGATGAATAATCTCCCTTAAGTAGTAAATTGATGGCTTGCCTTTTCTTGATAAAGGAAAATTTTGTGTATGGTATTTTGTTGATATGGAGATATTCATTATATGTCCATGATGAGACTTTGAGGCTATCATGCCCTCCCATGAAGAGCACATGTCCCCAAGTAGGAACGTGATGTTAAACACCATTTTGTATAAATATTGTACATATGATCTTCACCATAATTTTCAAGAAATTTCCAAGATGACATGGTTTGAAATTTGGTATAATTTGGACTCATGGATTGTTTATCTTGAGTGGTTAAATTTCTCATCGTTGACTTAAAAATACATACTATTGATGAAGAATCCTACAATAGAGTTGTAAAGAGAATGGGTGCTAGTTATTTACAAATAATTTTCAATCTTAGGGATAGTACTGGTGACAATTGTACAACCATCCCAATAGTCATATAAATAGGAGTTAGGGTGTTTGCAACATTATCACATGGTGTTTGAAGCTAGTTGTGAAACACTGGATTTGTTGATCAACTCCTTTAATTTTTTCATATAACACCTTTTTCAAATTCACCCAGAATAGGTGCTCAAGATGTTGGTTAGAGTGGTGTCCTTACAAATACACATTCCAAACTTCATGTCGAAGAAATTTATCCTAGGACACAACAACCATAGCCACATTGCTTCAAATTTATGTCCAAACCTTTTTTCTTTGAAAGAAATTATTCAAAAGGACAACACAACCAAGTTGGAAAATATGCCAACAACCTTATTCAAGGGATCACCCTTCATCCTTTAGTCTAGTTAGAGGATATGGTTACTTCAACATGTGCCTAGAAAGAGAATGCTCCATAAATGATGCTTTCCATGTATTTCAGAATTGGTTTTCAATGGTCCAAATCAAAGGAGAAGCATACTACTTTTCAAGGTTTTTGAGAAAAATACCACCATGAAATATTAAGGATACAAAGTCCTTTGAATACCCTGTTACCCACCAAAAGTGATGTATGAATTGTGAACTAAATATCTCACACATAATCCAGTTTGGTCCTGAATATTCAATTCTAGATTTTCATGGATATAGTGTCAGAAGTACTCTACTCCTAGCACACAAAGATTGAAAGGGTTAATCTAAAGTAACAAGAATTATTCCAAGAACCACCCTTGAATTTTCCACTTGAAAGAATAATATAATAATGCAAATGTAGAAAGCTTAAAGTGAGGGTATTGATTTTAATGTTTCCTAGTGTGGAACAAGGTACGGGTCAAGGAATTTCAGGAAAACATGTATGGAATTGCTAACATTGGACGTGGTGGAAACAATATGGAAATAACAAGGAATTGGTAGCATAGACACAATGATTGAATTGGAACAAAACACTACCAAACAAGAATAATGCACAAATTGTATGGATTTTTCTCAAAGTAATTGTGACTGGTTGTGTTAGAATAAAGGTTCATGTACAAATAATGTTTTTGTTGTACAAATATATTTTACATCCAAACATGGATTTAATCCATGAAATTTCCTAGCTACTTGGAGTATTTTAACCATTAAATTGGCCAAGATTGGATCTCATATATGTTATAAAAAATCTATGTATAATACTTGATGAATAAACATTCCTATAAATATAAAATATATTGATTGGCAGAATGATAAAAATATTGTATACAATGAGCCTCTTGACAACTTATATGCATTGAATAGTTACCAAGTGAACATGTATGCACCCTTTGAGCTTCCATTAAAGTAATTATATTATTATTATGTTTATAACAACATTTACCTATGCAAAGGGAAAAAATTTGAAACATACACACACTATGAATTTGAAACATAAATATGAAATTCAAATCATCAACTACATGGAATTATGAGAACAATAATTTTCTTTAAAATGAAAGCAACGATAACATTCCATCCTTCAAGCTCTCCAATGTAATATGTAAATACCAATAGAAATGCACATAAATAAAGGCATACTATAAAGAATGTATGGGTCGGGATTCACACACCATTAATATCTTCAATACTTTAGTGCAAACTTTTGGTTTGTAGAAAAATGTTTGTTTTTTGTTTTGATAAAAGGTTGACGGGGGAATATTTTAAGGCTGATCAGTATTTAAAAAGACAAAATATTGGTCTAAAATTATATATAATTTTACAATAAGAAAGGTTTTCACTTTTTAAAATTAATTGTATAGATAAGCATAAGCAAACATAAACAAATTGACTTTGAATTTCATTTCCAATTAGAGAGGGATTATTTTTTACCAAGGCCAGTTAATCCAGTTTGGAGCAGATTTTAGATTTCAGTTTTGGATGCCAGTACAAAGTGCTTATGATCCATTCCCAAATTTTTCGATGATCTTCTCATAACTAGTAGCCAACTTGAATTCTTCACAATAAGGAGCTAGTAATAGATTGTACGTTCACAATATATATCAGAAGTTATTGATGTCTTCACTAAACTTAGCTACCCATGATAGTAAGGGATGAGTTTCAATTTATATGACCTGCATGGTCATTATGAAAACATTAAATAATGAAATTCCTAGTGGAAAATATTTTTCCTTTGAACAACAATAATAAATTGGTGGTTGAAAAGGTTCATGAGACATGGTAAAATAACACAACATAAAATATTTTTAACCTCAAAAACATTCATCTATTATATCATGAACCATGAAAATATTACATTTGTTCATATATATGGAATATATTACATTTTTCCATAAACTTGTCACCCATAAAAGACACCCCAATTACTACAGGTTTCGGAAAAATAACATATCAATGGGTTCTTCTTTAGTTAAAGAATCGTGCCATGATAGCCCCAAGGAAAATGATAACAATAACACATTCACATATTGGGAACTTATGATGATGTTGATCAATTAATTCTATTGCAATAGATCGTGATCCAATGTCATCTTTGACACCTGCATCTACACTTGAAATTCCTTCCATTAGTATATCAGTGGACATCGTATGAATGTTTGTAAGGTATTGTATGATAAAAGACTGAAACTAAGAGCTCCACATTATTGCTTCCTTGTAAAGCGGTTTTAAATTATTTTTTCGAACTTCATAGATTTCATTAATCTGATTGCATGTGAGCTGCGAGTTCATGAAAACTGTAAAATCATTCACAACATTATTTTTTGCCTCTTTTAACCCCTCAACAAGGGCAACATACTAGGCTTTTTTATTCATTTTCCTCCCATGCACTTATATCTTTCTATGCACCACATGATTTATTTCCGCATTATGAAGCACATATTTAATGGTGGCTTGACTTGGATTTGGATGACAAGACACTTTGATGCACAATGTCCACTTTTCCACCATTCTCTATGCTTACAAGACCTGGAAAATAAAACAACAATAATTTCATATTAGACAAGTACGAATTTATTTGGCTTATACATTCAAACATTCAAACAAATCTATCTTATACATCTCCTTAGAAACATAAAATAACATTCAATCAATTCTTCTTGCCTGCATGTCCTTGTTTGTTTGGTGTGTTACATGAAGAAAAAATAGGCTTTCCTACACTTTTACTCCTTTTCCAATAGTAAGATATGTAAGGTATGTTTTTGGATCAACCTCTGATCAAAATATTATAAATTTAAAGAAAAAAAATTTCTAACTCTGTCAATCTGGCACACGAACATCAATAGCAACACCAACTCTCACTGCACAAGGATTAAACACTAGCTAGTCAATCCAATAGTACTCAACAATCCAGCAGTGCTGAAACAACTTTGTCTCTATATCAATGAGAGAATCTTTTCTTCTGCTCAAGAGATCAAACCCTAGCAACAAAAATTATATCAACTCCACTACTTTTGCTCAACATCAACAACAAACCCTAGTTGGAAAAACAATGCATCTCACTGTCAGCTCTAGCAAGAAAAATTCATATACACATACTTGGATTGTAGCATTTTCACATGCCAATATAGATATATGGCTTGTTTATTAATGCCCTATTATTCGAAAAAAAATCAATACAAATAGGAAATATACATGTCTCTAATTAGGCTACGAACAAGGTGGGAGACATAACTAATTATCAATCTGATCAACACATCCATTCCTTGTTATAAGTATTGAATCTCATACTTTACAATATATATAGAAACACATAAATTTTTTGACAAGTATAATAATATCCTCCAGAGATATATGCATGTATATGAGTATCAAATCAAGTTCATTTAGCTCTAATCAGAGAATGTGTTGTTGATATGGGTCCGTCAGCTACCAGATTTACCCATGATATTTTACTTTTGTGGTGTTGTTAGAATTGCATTTTAAAAGAGCATAAAAGAACACATGTGCATGCTGTAAAGAAGGGAAACAAGACAACCATAAACAACACGAGACGTTGATAACGAATTTCACCCAGTGTGGGCTACATCTCCGGGCCCTATGTCAAAATGGGGTAGGCTGCTTCATATAGTGCTGGAAGATGTGATGTACATGGATGATGTTCATAGAAGGATGTACCCTCAACATGAGTGGTTTGTCTCTCCATGAGATGTTCTGATACAGGAACTCTCACTCACAATGGACCTCCTATCAGCATGACATAATCTCACATGAAGCAAAAGTAAGATCTCGCAACATGCATCAAGAAAGGATCTAGAAATCATAATATATCTCACAACAAAAAGAGGCACATGATCAAACTGCATATACCTCAACCTCTGAATTTGGCTGAAGAAGCGGATGCTCAGCTACAAAATCTGGTTGTACTATCGAACTCGTGGCATTGATGTGCATAGAATCAACTTTCCACACTTAAGAATCAGACACTGTCACTCCAATCTAGAAAATGGCCGAGAAATGGGGAGCTCTGCTGTTGAAACAGACATCACTGTTGACCTCTTGTCGTCAAGAGGTGTAAAATCAACATAAAGTTTGTTGAAAATGGACTCCAAAAAATTTTAAGCCTCAAGGAATCTTTTGATTCCCTCAAGATTCCCTAATATTATGTTCTGTAGGGAATCTCCAAATCTGCTACTTAGATGGCCATTCTAGCACATTCCCTACAAAATTCTGGTTAAAATGACTGCAAAGTTCGTATCATTCTGACAAAATGAAAATTACCTCCCTATGGAATCTTTTAGGAATCAAAGAATATTCTTTGCAAAAGATTCTATCTCAAAATGCATGCGAGCATGGTTCCGCCTCTATGGATGCGCTCATGGTCCCACCCCTAGTTTGGGCTTTGTGTTCCGCTGCTCGACCTCCGATTTCCACCATAACACCTCTTCAAATCCGCTCCTCCATTGGGGCCGAATGACAAAGGAGTGGGTTTATGTATGCTTTGGTGGACGAAATTAACAATGAATAGGCCGTTAGCCTAGTGGTAATGCAGTGTAATAATAAGCATAGGGTTGGGGGATCAAATCCCGACCTTGCCAAACTTGGTGCATCATTATTGTTTGGTTTTTAATTGGGCGCATTTTGGCACATAACCATTTGATGGTTTTAAATATGGGTTTTGGTTTTGATTTGATTGTTGGGATGCCAGTGGATCAGGCTGGCCTACGTGGTCATGTGGGTTTGATTCCCGCCGACCCATTTTAATGGTGCCACCTGATATATACAAGGGGCTTCCATTACGAGTTCCACTGGGTTGGGTCGAGTCCATCGGAGGTGGCCCGCCCACCCATGCTGATATGTATTGTGCCATTATATATGGCTACATTGGTTGGGCCACAGGGTTCGACAGGGGTCACATCCCATCGAACCATTTAATATATATATTTTTTATATGTATGTTGTAATGATATTCCGTGGGGGTGGCGGGGGTCATGGCCCGCCACCCTTTTTTTATTATTTTTTTGTTATTATAACAAATAGTGATCATTTTCAATTTTTTCTAAAATAAGGGTCATTGGGATTTTTAAAGAGGCCACAATTTCACCTGTTTTCAGGAGTTGGGTTCCCTACCAGTTGACGGTGAATTTGTGGGACACTTAGACCTAACCCACTACCCAACTTTGACCAAAACATTGACTCGCTCTAACTTCTCCATACGGGCTCGGATTGGAGATTCATTCGCACCATTGGAATTCAGGCGATGAGTAATTCAATTTGAAACTGGTTCGAGAGCCATCCGACCACTTTGAATTTTGACCTATCATCAACCCTCTTGGTCTCTCGAGGGTGTCTGGAGCCACATGGACCAGTTATTAAACTGATTTAGGCTATATTTGTCCTTTTTGCACCCCATGAAACTGTTCAAATTTTAGAATTTGACCTCAAATATAATTGTGTCATACCTCAAGTTTGTTAATGATTACATATTGTTGCTTCCTTGTGATGATTAGTTAAATGTAGTTTCCTAGAATATGTATTCAGATCTAAAGTTTATTATGAAATTTATTCTTGTTACTGTGAAAATTCCTAAACCTGGAATCCCTATTGCAGAAAATTGTTATTACTTTTTCTACTTGATTAATCATGCAAGTTATTTACTGTGTTCTACAAGTAAATACTGAAGTAAATACACTGCAACCTTCACAACATAAATAAAATGCGGAAAAATAAACACGAAAACAAGATCTGAGCAAGAAGAAAATTAAACACACATGGCACGAGTATTTTTGGACTAAGTCCCCGAAAATGTCCAATGCGCGAAAACCAGTGCAGCAGCTGAGAGTTTGATATTATTAAGTAGTAATTTATGAGTACAATTCTTCGGATGCCCTGACTGGAAATCCTATACATAGATCTAACTGAAAAAAAAAATATGGTGATATGATATCACCCGGTCACTGCAAAAGCCGACACTGATCTGCACTGGAGATGAGCCTCTGTGTTGTCTATGTGCAGTACTGCGTCACACCTACAACGTCACTGTTGTTGGGATTGTGGTACACCTCCTTTGATCTATCTGCTAGCTGGAAACTTCATTCCTATGGCCTCCTAGTCTCACACCCCGGCTCTAGCACTGGATCCTAACTGTTTCTGAGCAAAAATATGAATTCCCTATGAAAATCTGCACTGCCACTGCGTTGCCTCTCCAAGCTACTCTCTACCCTCTCTGCCTTGCACTCTCCAGATCAAGAAAATCTCCAACCAGAAAATTATCTCTGCCCCTCTTTGCAAGAATCAACTCGATAGATCTTCTCCATTTCTGAGCACTGCTCACTTGAGAAATTCAATCTCTAGACTCTCTTGGTGCCTTTCCCAAATTCCGATCAAGTCCTTAAAATATTCTTATTGAGACTTAAACGACCAAGATTAGATTGCTAATCAACGACTAAGATTAACTTGACTTGATCTCTGTCTTTTTCTAGAAGATTCACACCGTGGTTTATTAATATGATTTAATTATTTTAATTCCCTAAGTTTAAACTTAGGCTTCCATTAAAAATAGTTAATTATTTAAATAAAACCCCATCCAGGTGGAATCATTAGGGGAATTTTGAGGTCTAAAATGGGCCTCCTAAGGAAATTATAAAATAATAATTGAAATAATAAAATAATATTTGATTACATCATTAAATTTTAGAGGGAAAAAAGAAAAAAATTATTTTTTCAACTCATATTTTCAACTTATCTCTCTATGGGTTTACTCAAATTTCAAGCGGAAATACTTGTTGGATGCATAATTTGATTCTTCATCCAAGGAGTACCCATGTTACATAATTTCGATGGAACTTGCTACACGAAAAATGAGAAATACTTGAAAACGTGATTGCAATCACATTTTTTCATGTATTTCTAATTTTTCGTGTAGCTGGGTCCATTGAATGTATGCAACATGAGTACTCCTTGGATGAGGAATTAAAATTTTCATATAACGAGTACTCCCGCTCGAAATTTGAGTAAAACCTTAGGGAGATAAGTTGAAAATACGAGTTGAAAAAGTAGTTTTATTATTTTATTATTTTTAATCTTTTTACTTTTTTACTCTAAAAAGGGTGAATCATATCCATGGTTGACATAATCATCTTGAATCCTATTGGTTCTTATAAAATTTATTTTGGTTATAAATTTTTCTTAGGAGGCCCATTTTATACCTCAAAATTCCCCTAATGTTCCCAAAGCACTTTCTCGGTATTTTGGAATACATGTGTCTAAGCTTCCTTGCAAAATTTGAGACTTAGAGCACATCCAATGCTACCAGAAATCCACAGTTACTGTGACTATTATGTTTTCCTTTTCTATTTAGTACATTTGATAAATGTTTCACAACAAGTGTCACAAATAGTGCTTTGAATTCCCTTAATTCACTTCAGAAATGCAATCAAACGTCTTGGACTTCGATCTATCTTCCTTTACAGAATGTATATGTACCTCATTTCAGGACTTATCGGCCTTCAAAACTTTTGAAATCTTTGTTTCTCTGCAAAAATTTACAGTAATGGATTCCCATGAGCGGTTCCTATAAGTACAATTAGTTTAATGGAGCAGTCCAGGATGAGATGGGAAGCGAAGTTCAGATATCTGAGTTTTTTAAGCTCTAAGGAGATTCTTATTTCGAGTTGGAGCTTCTAGAGATCAACATTAATGGATCATATATAGCACTAGCTAGGCCTTCCTCAGGATTTATGGAGAAAAACAGAAGTCCTGAATTAGTTGCAGCCAAAGATATAATGGTTTCGAATAGAAAACACAACACATGAATTCCAGTATCAGAAAGAGATGATTCCAGTGATTTAACCTGTCCTTATTTCTGATTTTTTAATATGGTTCATTGTTTCTGATTATGGTGAGTTTAAAAAACCGACACCCCTATCAAACAAAACACTCAAAATCTAATTACACTAGCTGAATTTTACAACATCTGTCAAGTTTGTGTTGCGAGTTAAAGAGCTATCCACTAATTAAGACAATGGAAAATTGAGTACAAATCCACCATGAAAGGGAAAATATTTATTAAGAAGCTAAATAGTTTTATCCTATTGGGGAAGAAGTAAGGAACAGTATGGGAGGCCTCGATAATTCGTTAAGTTGACTTGCATTTTGCAGTGATACTAGAGTTCAAATCCAAGGTACCCTGTTTCAGGGATTCGGTTCCACACTCTGCACTTACTTGACAAAAAATAGACGATAACTGTGATTTGAATTGGGTTTTCAGAGTTAGAATTCCAGTATCAGAAAGAGATGATTCCAATGATTTGATCCCTGCTGTAATAGTAACTGCCCAAGGATATTCCAACACATTTGAAATTCCTTTTATGTTAGATGATCCAAAAATAAAGTTTATCATAGGTTATAGTGTTTGAATGAAATAATTATTAATTTAATATATTAAATTAATAATTATTATTCTAGAATATTTAATAAATCTTTGAGATATTTAAAATTAGAAATTTGTTATTAAAAATTAGGACTCTAGAAAAGAGTCGTTTCCTAGGCTCTAAGTTAGGAGTGAAGTTAGTAGAGTGATTAGAAGCTCATTTATTGTAAATGGACACTTTTTTATTTTCCAAGTGATCCATAACTAGATTAAGTTAGAACATAGAGCTTATAAATAAGTTAGTTTCCTATTTTCATTGTAATGTGTAATGAGAGAATGTGAGAGTGTGAGTTTACGTGTGTAAACTCCTGTAATTTGCTATGTAATCTTTTTGCTTGATCATGAGGACACTTCTGCACTTTCATGTGGTATCAGAGCCACGGTAATGTTGTGAGGAGGAGATTCCAGCTCTACCAGGTCGTGGAAAACTCAACTCCGTTGAAGTAATAAGCAAAAGATTGGTATGAAATTTGCAAATTTTTTTTTATTGATTTTAGATCTGCAAATTCTAAAATCATTTTTTAAGAGCAGATGCGTTTCTGTTTCAAATTGTTTGAGTGAACAAAAAAGGAGAGTGCTCTTGTCATTTCCGCACAGGGTTTATTTTTTTTTGGATTCAATTAGTTTATAAGAAGTTTGTTGCAATAAATTAAAGAAAGAGGAAAGCACTGTATATTTTAATTTTTTAAAGTCCTTTCATGAAAACATTGATTCTGCAAATCGATTTTACATTCAAACAACGTTTTAAAAGGTTAGAACCAGCATTTTCTGAATCAATTCTGCATCGATTCAACTTCCAGCATTCAAATAGAGTTTTAAAATATTAGAACCAACGTTTTCTTAATCGATTCTGTATCGATTCTGGCATCGATTCTGCAGTTTCATGTGTTGCAATTAGTTTTTAATAAATTTAAGCCAGCGTTCTGCATGTTTAGCTGTCATACAACCAACGTTGAGCGTTCTGTATGTGAAAGAGCCATACAACCAGCTGTTTAGCGTTCTGCATGTGAAAGAGCCATATAACCAACATTTTAACCAATCAGCCAGCGTTGAATGTTTAAAAGGTAAATGCCAGCGTAAGATTTGAAAAGCCATCTAGTGTTAATCCATTTTGCGTTAATTTGAAAGCAGCGTTAATTTGAAAACAGAGTAAGATTTGAAAGCAACATTTACCATCGATTGTGGCAGCGTTTACCATCAATTCCAGAATAAGAACAACGTTTCAACTTCAGCAATAAGAACAGCGTTTTGGCATCGATCAACAATAAGAACAGTGTTTTAGCTACAGCGCCATTGCCTGTTGCAAATGTGGAGCCTCTGCCGGACAAAATTGTCTTCAATCCAAAGTGTGGTCATTGTTTTAAATCAACCCATGAAATTTACAAAGAGGTTTACTCAAGTTATTGAGGCCTGAAGCGAGCATTCAATCCCTTTGGAAATAATTCAGAATACTCCTATTTTCCCTCTCCGGCCAGGCTACCTCTCTCCGTTCCCAATTCTCCTGCTGCATCGGTGATTATCTATACATATTTTTTATGTAATGTTTTTGTAATATTCTTTTTTGGGAGCAAAGTCAATTTTTTTTGTAATGGAGTGATAAGGTATGTTTTTATGTAAAAGTAAAGGGTCAATGAAGCAATGTTTTTGTAATGGAGTGATAAGGCATCTTTTTTAAGGTTATTGTAATATTTTGGAGAAATAAGGAGATTTGTGCTTTTTAATTTGCTTATGGAGTGATAGTGTGACTCAAAGTAATTTTACCTTGAGGTGGGGTAAATTTTTGTTACCAGATTGTGCAAGAGAACTATTGTAAAAGTCAAATTTTGAAAGTTGCCTTGTAAATATTTGAGAAATTGACTAGAGCCAAGTGCAAAGCTCAGTCAATTTTCTCCTGTTTCGACGACTATTCGAGGGTCAAGGCCAAGCCCCGATAGTTTATTTTTTGCGTCGTGTGTTGCGCATCTTGATATTTTTTGGAGCTTGATTTGTGGTGTGAAGTTTTAAACACTACAATGTTTAAGTTGATTAATTTCTTTTCTGATTCCGACAAACTTGAAGGCTCAAAATCTTACAAAACATGGCAACGCCTCATCGAAAGCACTCTTGTTTATAATGAACTATGGCATGATATTTGTGATGGAGATGTAAATCCAAATAAACCTACATATGCAGCTGCGCTAGCAAAATGGGAAGTTAAAAACGCCAAAGCATTATCTCTCATTAAATCCTCTGTCAATGATGAAATGTATGTCCATATCGAAAATGCTAAAGATGCTTGGTCTACTTTGAGAACTTTTAAAGAGTTGTTTGATACTCAGCCTCAATCAAAAAGAGTTGACTTACAATTAAAATTGTTGCATCAAAAATTGACTGAAGAAGGAGATATTCTTGAATACATCTCCAGACTTAAGAATATTAAGCAGGAAATTGTTAATGCTA